>CABFWB010001867.1:27509-69214 GCA_902151455.1 Timema bartmani | reverse complement strand
ATATATATATATATATATATATATATATATATATATAGCGCATCTGGGCTATAACATTCGTAGCCCTATTTGTGGAAAGTGCCCAGGGGACGCCCGAATGTGCGAGTACTAATCATACATCCTTTCCTTGGAGGCTCTTTTCATGTCCCGATGAGATGAGGTGATGGTGATAGGGAATATGAGAGTGTGGAACCGGGGGTCAAGCCTAATTACCCAAACCCTGGTGACCGTTGAGGTGATTTCCCTTTCGGTAAAAAAATACCCAAGGTACCAACCGAGAATCGAACCCGGGGTTCCTAGGCTCGCAGCCTGGTGAACTGACCACTATACCATGGAACCGGTTTTTAACCTGGGGTACGCATACATCTAGGGGTACGCGAATACATATTTGGGTGTACGTACAACTTAAATATATAGGTCTATAACTTATTTCATGATAGACTTGGAATAGTCAGGACAAGAATTATGGTTAGACACAAGAGACTCGGAAGTAAGGACATGCGATCTGGGATCACCACTTTTTTCTTTCTCTCCCTCTCTCTCCTTGATGTAGATGATAGATTATGAATAAATTGCTTCATGCATCAACAACTTTGGGGGTACAGAGTTGAGGAGAATATATATCTGGGGGTACGCGGACGGAAAAAAAGTTTAATAACACTGTCTTAGAGAATTGTTTAGATTAAAAATTTTAAAGAATTAGACTGAATATATCTACATAGTATATATGATTTATTATGGCCATATTAAAAAATAACACTCCTAGGATATCGTCGCGTTTGGTACTTCCCCTAGTAGCAAACTCAAATTTAAAAGCTTGTATACTATTTTTTATATATATTTTCTTAAATTTAACTTGAACCAGAGCCCTGCGTTTGTGGAAATCGCGATAATTCGTGAATGTTATATATGGTATTTTTTCTTTCAGATGTTCACATTTTAGGTTACCCTGATTGCAAAAATATGCTCAGAATTGCCGCGATAATTTGCGAAATCGGCGTTTTAGCGCGATATTCGCGATTTTAAACGATGTCCGTGATAATCGCGATTTAGTCGTGATTTTAGGCATTCGCGCTAATATTTTGGGATATTGAAAAATAAATATTTTAAGTACTGCCCTTTTTTGTCAACTTAGATGGAGATTTGTCTTTTTTCTACATTGAAATGTGTAAAAAATTGAAAGTTTTGATGGAACAGAGTGATGGCATCGAAAGTTTAAAAATTGAGAATGTGCTGCTAGGGCTGAAGACAGACAGTATGTTCAGTGATTTCGCAACAAAGTGTTTGCAAGCGTTGTGGCTGCCGATTTCAAATGCAGATTCAGAACGATATTTTTCTAGATATAGTTTAGTAGTAACAGACCGCAGAACCACAATGAAAGTGGATAACATTGTTACCAGCTGCATGTTGCAGTTTGGTGATGCTGAGTAGTTATTTTGTATTTTTCTAGCCTAAATTGAGATTTAAAAATATAGTCACAATTTTTGTGAAGTAACAAGATAATTTTTGTGTAATATTTTGTCTTTGTGACTTGTACCTACTTTTCCCGGACCAGCTGCCGCTAAATCTTACTTTTTTAATAAGTTGACAGCACATTTTTTTGCGGACTAGTGTTTTTTACCGTTTTGTCCAAACAAAATGTAATTTTTTGTTTTCACTTCAATATGTTTAGTTTACCTGTTTCAAACATTGTCCTGGAAGTCTAGTTTTAACCCAACAAAGTCACCTTAATCACGAAAGTTTGGTAAAAACCACTTTTTTAACGCTTTTGTCTTAATTCGATAATTTCGTCGCAAAAATAGGATGTTTGTAATTCACCGCTTATTCACCGCTTTTGGGAAACTTAAAAACGAAATTGGGCTTTTTTATTTACCATAAAAGCAGGGCTCTGACTTGAACTAAAACATTATTAAATGCCAATCAGATGTTTTCAAAGGAAAATGTTGAATTGAAACACAAAAGTTTGGAGTTTGGTTCTTTGCCAAATTTGTATTATGTTTCGCCAGCACACGTATGTACTGTACATAAAATCACTCCCATTTTATCAGAAATTACTTTTAAAAATTAAAAGTGACTAAACAAATTTCTTAAGTTCTCAAGTAATTTACTGTTTTTTAAATAAAAAACTGCTACTTAAAATAATATTTTCCTTGAGTATGATACAATGGACCTCGATAAGAATATTTTAGTAGCAGACTTGACAAACTTTTTCCCAATATTCATCAGTAAGTTACATCTCAAGGTCATTAATGCAGTATTCATGTTACAGTCATGAATTAAATTGACAAAAATTTGTCTATGTGCCACGATAGAAGTCGTAAAAATCAGTTAAACCTAAGTTAAGTTATACCATGTTATAATAAAAGAAGATATTATGGTAAGAATAATAATGACGTGTGGTGGAATTTTATGTCGCAAAATGTGTCGGATAGTTAGGTGCCTTTCCTGATGACTGCAAAAGGCTTTAATAGTAAAATAGTTATTTTATTTGTATCTAGAGCCAATGGCTAAAAGTTATGGAGCAATGATAATACTATTCCTACTCACCGTGGCTGAGTGGCTACAGCTGTCGACCACATGTTTCATAGACTGGTTTGATTTAAGATGGTGCTGGCCAAGATATTTAATATTTGTACACGTCTCGTGCTTATATCTATAAATTATATGGTTATATCTAGCCATTAGTACTAGGCGTACTGTCCTAGGCCACTCTAGTTTTTAAGTTGTGTGTTGATATGATCGAGTGGTAGAAACTAGAGCCTTGTTCAGTTTATTGACTGGTAAACCCAATGGGAAGAAATCATTGGGAAAACCTAGACGCAGATGGAAGGATAACATTGGCATGTATCTGAAAGAGATAAGTGTAATGAGATGGACTGGATAAAACTAGCTCAAGATAGGGGTAGGGTGTAATGAGGTGGATTGGATAGAACTAGCTCAAGATAGGGATAGGGTGTAATGAGGGGGACTGGATAGAACTATCTCAAGATAGGGATAGGGTGTAATGAGGTGGACTCAAGATAGAGATAGGGTGTAATTAGGTGGACTAGATATACCTCACTTTAGATAGGGATAGGGTGCAATGAGGTGGATTGGATAGAACTAGTTCAAGGTAGGGATAGGGTGTAATGATGTGTAATGAATAGAAATAGCTCAAGATGGGTATAGGTGGAGTACTTTTGTAGATGCGGCAGTGAACTTTCGAGGTCCTAATGCCATAGGGTAAGTAAGTAAGAGAAAAAGTGATGATATTATCACTGACCCGTACTGTTTGACATGTGAACAAACGCATTCGTCTCGTCTGATTTTATTGTAAAGGGAAGATCGGGGATAGAATTCTGGTCGTGTGTATTTAGGGGGTTGGTTATTCATAAATGGTTTCCTATTGCCCCCACACATAAAGTAAGAATACTTTTACATTTCTTCTTATCCCTACAGTCCGGTTTTCATAGGAAGAATCTTATCTGACTGCTAGAAAATTTACTCGATATTCTTTCACGTCTACATGCTTCAAGTTATATGATAGGCAGCTGTAACTTTTAGAGATCTTATAAACACTTATAAAATAACATTAATAATATAGTGCAATGCTATCACTACTAACTGCCAAAAAAAGTCTGTGTTTTATAAAAGGTGCTCCCAAGCAAAAATCCTGCTATAGCTTCCTAATTTGTACCGAATTAGTGTACAGTACATTTATGATAACAGCCTAGACGGATAATAAGATACGGTGGACGTAGATATGATTAGTGTATTTAGAATACATTAATAAAAAGGTCAACGTTGGGGGTTTGGGATAAATTGCTCACCTCAGGGCCCGATGTTTGTGGGTTCAAAACCAGATGGGATCGATGGATTTTTCTTGAGAGATAAAAATCCATAGCACGACTTCTAACGAAGGGGATGTATAGCCTTCGGTACTGGATTGTGTCACGTGATAACCCTGGAATGTATGTGAAAATAACTTTCCCGGCAAAATTGGAAGGATTTTTCGCTCTCGCTCATAAAAATTCTTGTGTGTGGATACAATAGGTCGGTTTAGAAAGTGTATGTTAAATAACTCAAATAACTGGAAAAAATGAAAAATAGAAAAGAGGATATTATTAACATGACGTACTGCTCTCATCACCCTAGTTGTAGAAACATTTTTTACAAGTTTTTTATAATTAATTTTCATTTTAGGGGATATTGTTTTAGTTAGAATCATTTTTGGGTCACATTTAGGTACTTTAAATTAATTTCTAGGCATTTTTGAACGAGTTTTAGGCATTTATGTTGAATAAGTATATTTAAAAAAGATATTATCGACTTTATATCTATCGATAATATACTAAAAAATACATGTTTAATCACACCGTTGTCAGAATGAGAAGATAATGCAGCCAATGAATTCTGTATCCTTTTTTATTGTAAGTTTATAAAATATACATTCCTGTTGACACATTACAGGGGAAAGGGTTGCGTTGAGAGGGAATATCTTTTTTTCTGAAGCAAATATTCGTAAATAAAATTAATGAAATAGTTTAGCTGTTGTATTTTGTTGTTTTCGTTGAATTGATATATTTTAGTTTTCATTTGAATATTTTGTGGTTGATTTGGTCGTGTGAGTTTACTACGGGCCTTTAGTTAAATTTTTAGGTTTTTTTTTTGTAAATTCGAAATAATTTTATAGAATTTCTAGGTAGTTTAAAAGTATTTTTTTATATTTTCAGGTCATTCAATCTGAGCCTTGCTAATCAGTGTAAATACACGGTTGCCCCGGACATGTGTTAAAACACGGCGCACAAAGTAAAAACAAAGGGCTAGTTGAAAATTGTTTATCATTTTTCAATACATATTTCAACATTTATTTTTTTAAACATATCTTTAAACTAAGCCAAGGCCTTTAAGTCTAGGAGAGCGTGGTAGTAATGGTCCTTCAGCTCTGAGTGCCTCTGGTTCGAGTCAAGATCGGTGACGTCAAATATGGACAGGTTAGGCTCTAACTGGCTGAAATAATCTTTCAAGTGGAGGTCATTGATGAGCCCAAGATTGAATAGTGCTTCGTTAAATGCCATGTGAGACTAATATACTAAAATAATCTATTTATGTATGTGTCATTACCGATTTAACACAAAGAAAAGAATGAAAATGCTGAATTTACAGGAAATGAATATGGTTTTATCAAGATATTTTAAAATGAAAAATGAGAAAAAGTCGTTTAAAATAGATACCATAATTTTTTATAATCGTAAACGTGCGATTTTCAAACTAGTTTTAGAGTAAAGCAAGGAAAAGTGACTAACAATAAAAACGCTTAAATCGGTATTCAGATTGGGCTTAGTGGCGTCCACAATCATAATTTCTAATTCTGGTTCGATCCCCATAGTTTTTTATGTATAAGTTATCACTGCTTTTTCTATATCCCCTCAACACGATATTTCGTGTGCACGTCCTCTTAAATACCTACTTTCCTCATCCGAAACCCGTAGATTTAGCCGTTGATAAAATTGCTTATAAACGTACTAATAGAAAAGGAAACTAAAGCTAATGTCCGAAAGTAAGTCCTTAGTTTTAAAGTGTATTTACGACGTTAAAGTGTAAATAATTTATTACTATTCTATTTTACATTCATTAATGTTTCCAGCCTATAGTATGTTTCAGTTTTTTATTCAAGCCATATATTTTTCCACTACCGACTTGCTAGGCCTGTCATAGCTTCACATACCTTATAATCTAACTTAAAACTAGGACAAGAATAACATCCAGTCCCCTGCCGTTAATTTATCATTGGGAAAGAATAAACACATATTTTCATCAATGATAAATTTACGGCCATGCCGGGAATCGAACTGGGGATCCTTAGCTCAGTAGACAGACACGCTACCGACTGAGCTAAGGTGCGTAAATAAGATATGATTACCAGTGAGTTAAAAAATCTGATACCTTAGCTCAGTTGGTTTACCCTTTCACATTGATAAATTAACGGTCAGGGACTGGATGGTGTGCTTGTCCTAGTCTTAAGTTAGATTATAAAGCGTATGAAGCTATGACAGGCCTAGCAAGCTGGTAGTGGAACATATATGGCTTGAATAAAAAACTGAAACATACCATATGCTGGAAACAAGGTTGTAAGGTAAAATGAGTTAAACAATGCAAACAGAATATGTAGAGTTAATTTTAAGAAATTGCACTGGAGAGATAATTTAAAACCAAGTAAACGCAGTATGTCTGTAGAGAGAACGTTGACTGTCCGCTCCCCTACCTCTGCAGGCAAATATTAATGAATACGTGAGAATTTATAATAATCCGAAGGCTCCCACTTAGCTACGAAACCATTGAAGATATATTTATAATATTAAGCATAACTATTGTCCAGATATTGCCAAACCTTTAGCTTCTGACGGTCACACGAAGCTTACATTGATGACAACAATCTACCAAGACTATATTAATGATTGTCAAAGGACAGTAAATAGCAAGTCAAAATTTAAATCTTTAAATTGATTTTAAATAATCTATGTGTTTAACTGTATATTGAAAAATATAGTTAGTGGTACCTTTTATTACAACATGGAGAGAGATACTATTGTAATTCCCCGGGCACTATTTCCCCTTTCCCTCCCTGAGATCATTGATCCAGCCCATTTAATATTTTGCCCCATTTGATGTTTGCCTAATTTGATTTTTGTGCCATTTGATTTGATCCCATTTTATTTTAGCCACATTTGAGAATCTCTGAGAATTGTTGTGGATTAGGCCTACTTTGGTTCGGTGTGTGTTCCTATTTTTACCCCATTTGAATATTTAATCAGTGTATAGTTAGTTATAGGGTTCAAATCCAGGAGAGTATGTTGTGGGTGGGGTGGTTGGGTGTGAACCCTTTTTGTGGCAGAAATTGTGACATGTTTCCACTCCTCGCTGGCTGACATTGTACTGCGGCAATGGCGTGTCCTGGATTGTTGACAGGGTGGGCAGAGCTTGTCAAAACTGTACCTGTGATATTTTATCCCTCTACTCTGTCCCCATTTGACCAATAATGCATAGCTCTGATATACATACCTCACATGGAAATGTATGTTTATTTATTTATTTAGCACTGCGTCTTACTACCCGTTCTGGTTATACGCTTAAGTACTAATTACGCTAATGGATTAGGAATTGGGAAGGTTAAATTTAGAGGAAGTGAACCCACATTTGCGTGGAGGGAGAGTGTAAAACCGTTTATGGAAAACCACCCAAGGTTACCCAACTGAGATCCAAACCTTGATCTCCCCGTCCTCAGCAGTCTAGGTCAACACGAAACTAGCGCGTTAGCTAATTACGCCACCGACGCAGGTGTAATGTATGTTAATTGATAGCTGGCCAATGAGTGTTTTAGTAAGGAATGAGAATAACTCACAAATTCAGTCTAAGAAATCTCTGCTTACCCTGGCAACAAGGAATGACACGTCACTGCACCGTGGCCCCGTCACTGGACGGTGACTGAAATTGCATTGTGAGGCCTTCAATTTTCCTAGGCGCTTGATATTTATACAAGCGTAGCTTATAATAAATAGTACATTTTAATAGCATACTTTACATTTTTAAACACAATTTCTTTATTTAGCACTGTGTCTTAATACCCGTTAAGGTTATACGCCTATGTAATAACTATGCTAATTATTTTAGGAATTAGGAAGGTTATATTAAGAGGAAGTGCACCTGCATTTTCATGGAGAAAGAGTGGAAAGTAATTTCGGAAAAACCACCCTTAGTAAACCCGACCGAGATTCGAACCTCATCAGCGTTATAGTCTAGTCTACTGCGAAAGTAGTGAATTAGACCATGCGGCCACTGAAACAGGTATATAAACACAATTAAATCCACACATTAGGGTGTGCTTCATTTTCACATTTAATTTGAAATGTATCTTAAAAACTGACAACGCACATTAGTACAATTTCATATTGTTTAAAAAACCGAAATCTTATATTTCTTTATGTTTTCGTGACCCTTAGGAAAGAGTAAGAATTGTGAGTGTCAAAATTATAGAATTCGAGATTTTGATGGATGTCAACCCCCAGAAAACAAGAAACTAGGTTTTTGTGATGCTGTCTGTATCCCGGCCAAGAGCCGAAACCATTTTACTTATCGGGCTAAAACATGCTATCTATAGCAAGGGTCGACAAAATATCGATCGCGGTCGACTGGTTGATCTCGCAGCAATTTTAATTCGCTCGCGTAAGAAAACTATATCGTCACGCATAGGCAAGCTTACCTTTACTATTCCACTATGATGCATCTTATAAGACAGGGTTATAGTGTAATCAGTCAAGGTATGGCTGCTACCTTTCAGAGTTAGCAAAGTGTACACTTTATTTATTTTATATTTTATATAAAGGCAGATACATCAGTATTGGAGGAAATATTGAATTTAAGGAATAAATACAAGATGTATAGAAAAAAAATTAGAGCTATAGTGGAGAATCGAAGGGGGATCGCTGAACCTTTGATAAATTTAAAATTCGATCAGGGCCTCAAAAAGGTTGCCGACCCCTGATCTAGGGTTTTATTCAGGTTCCTCAGACGGTTTTTGAAATTATCTAAGCCTAAAATTAGGCGTAGCTTACTTAAGGCGACCGCCACGGTCAGCGATAAAGTCTCAATCACTCTCAGGCAACACGGCTTGAAATACAATGATCTGTGTCGTTTTCTGGAACTAGTTATATATTATGTCTAAGCTTATACTCCCTTTAAACCTTCACATATAACCACCCTTTGCCATGACAATAAGAAAGAAGGGAAGGATAACTACTAAGCTTCTCATCTCAAGGTAAAGAGGAAGGCTCTGTTAGTTCTAAAAAAATATCTTAAATTTTGTTGTGAGTCAACCAAAATAATACTATATTTTGTTAGAGGAAGGCTAAGTCTTAGCCCTTTTTCATCAAGCCTAGTCTCACAGATCCGCAAATATGCTTAAAAAGTCGTTGAAAACGAGCTAATGTTACATTTTCTGTTTTTCATATATTTTTTAATTAATAAAACTCAAAACTATAAGGTTGATAACGGAAAAGAACCTTGTTGGAATATTTCAACTTTAATTTGTCGTGAACCATAATTTTAAATAATACGTCGTAGAATTAAATATTTCATTACAGCTGAACGTCTTTGGGTTAATTTCTTGTTTACCAAGACGGCCTCCTTGAGGACGAAAAGAGAAATAGTCGAATTGATAGAAATCGGCTCTAAATAATTTGATTATAATTCTTACTAAGGCACTGTTTAATATTATAAACGAAATTTTGCATCTTTTTTCCCCGGGTTAAAGCTGCAGTTCCCAAACTTTTTGAATGGAAAACCACCCCAAAAATTTCTGTAATTTGGAGTACCACCAAGATATTTACCATTTAGGTACAGTTTTAATGGCCCCCAGGGATATAATAACAAATACTGCGTCGCTGCACCGGCTGTCTGAGCAAGAATCAGTGTTGCCAAACCTCCAACCACTGTTTAAATCTGTTTTACTTTTGTTTGGACTGGGTCATATTATTATATTTATAGTATTTGATGAGGCCCTATCCTTTTCCGACTTTAATTTGCTTGTTTTGTTTATCACAGCGTACCACAGTTTGGGAACCACTGACTTAGAGGGTACTTTACAAGGGGACATATCCAATGTTGATATCTCCACAAATCTTAGAGATACGAAATAGCTCATTGTTGCAAAGTTGTGGGATTGTTGAAAATACAAATCTTTTGTTTGAAATAACATTCTATAAAAACAATATTTTCCTAGTTATAGACAAATATATTTTTTAAATAGAGGTTTGTGGGAAATGGGGCGTTGAAAATGCACAGAGCAAATATGTTTCTGTAACATGGTCTATTATCTAATGTAAGCTCTTTGGTGAAATGCAATATTCAAGTTTATAAAGCCATGTATATTAATTAATGTAAGTTCTTGGGTGAAGTGTAATATTCAAGTTTATAGAGCCATGTATATTATTTAATTTCACTTCATCTTATGATCAGTCTTAGGCTTGCTATGTATTTTGATTTCGTTTGTTTATACACTCAGTTTATTGTTCTACACAGGGGCTTGGTACCATTTTGTGTCAATTTTTGCCATAATTATTAAGTTAAGATTTTTTTTGGCTCTATTTTCATATTCTGTAAATAGTATTTTTATACATAGGGGCATGGAAGGTATTGTAGCTCCCAGTTTCAAAGTTATAGGAAAATTGTACCATTTGAAGGTAAAGGAGCTAGAAAGTCAGTGGCTTACGCTGTATCATATATTTAATAAGCTTGACTCTCGGCATTTTCTTTAAATTTTGCCATTTTGTTTACATTTCATAGCCCTTTACTTATAGGTAGCCCTATTCAAAACAATTATGCGCAGTCAAATTTTATTAAAATGAAAAAATCAACTATTTGAATAGACATTTAAAACAACACCTTGGTGCTGAAATGAACAAATAATATATATTTATTATTCAATCCTAATTTCTGCTAATTATCTTAAGACGCACTTGAAATTTGGCATTGCATATTTGCAACAAGTTTTTCATACTGTGGCTCTTAAGAACTTATCGAGATTTGCAAATATCATACCAAATGCTGGTCTATCAATATTAGATCTATGATCTCATTGCATTAACTGAAGAGAATTCCAATTCGCTTAGCTAGTGAAACCAAAACATGAAGTGAGATACGCCGTAGTTCTCCAAGTACTATGCACATTTTTCTGTAGTTATGTTGCTAGTGATGTAATACTCAAGGACTTATTCTATTTTTGCTATCTCTTACACATTAATTATATCATCTATAAAGAGAAATTAAAAACATAATATCTTAAAGCCTAGAAAAAAATCAATCGAATATTTTATTAAATTTGTTTACTAACATAATCACAATAATAACTTTATCTGACAGATAGAAAAGTTACGAAATCTACGTTCACCCATTCATACGTTCAAGTCATGTTATTTGCAGCTGTTACTTTTACTATAAGTTATTATCAATAACTAACTATAAAATAAGACAAAAAATACATTATAAAGTTATCAATGTTGCCCTCAAAAAAATATGTTTGTATTTTCTAAAATTTATTTTTATTTAAATTCTATTATGAATGGACATCACAAAAGTCACAACAATATAATAGTAGTAAATGTTGTATCTTTATGATTTTTAATGTGTGAGATTCTTGACAAACCCAAATGTTTGTTTTATATCTTTTGTTTCTAGAATGTTTTTGCCATTGCTTAACACGCTTAACACCATTGAGGTAACACTGTGCTATTGTCTACTCTAACGCCATGCCTGGCTGGCTCAATGATAAACAATGAACGTGTAATCAGTTATGTTATCAAGGTTTCTTTGATTGTTCCCAAGTTTTCACTCTTAGTTGTAAGTGAATTTTAGTGGAGCACGATACTATTCTGTGTGAAGGTGAAAAAAAAGCCCGAGAATTTTAATTAAAACTGCAGAACTATTTATGTATAGTACGATTAATAATTGTGAGTAATTTTTCACAGTTTACACAATGAAATATTCTATGAACTTCTGAAATAGGAGGCTATCTATCTTCATTATTTAACTTAAAGTTGGATTACGTATATGTATATTAATATTATGATTTATGTATTTTTTATGTTCACACTAGTTTACATTTTGAGCTTATGAATATTAGCTGATCAATCAAATTCTATTTAATCATAAAATTAAATAATCATTAATTACCTAGTAAAATAATTTGTCAAGTATAGTTTTAAAATGCGATTAGTATACAATAATACATAGATGGATAAAAAATAAAATTAAAAATAAAACACCTCTGGTCACACGGTGAATATAGTGTGGTGAGTGTATTTTGCAGTTTCTTAAAATTATCTGCATTAATTCTGTTACCAATCATAAAATTAAAAATTAGCGTTTCTGGTCTAGAAAACTGAGATGAACTTTTAGGGGGCTAGTTGTGCTGATAACATTACACCCTATATCCACAGAAGTTAGCATTATCTTTGCCAACATACAGCGGTAGCTCAGTCGGTTTAACTCAATTGTAAGCTGAAACCATAGACTTTTTTAGATTAATCCGATAGAAGCAAGTTTTCCTTAAAAAAAATATAATAAAGATTTTTAAAAAAAGGTTCACAAATACGTACAACATTCCGCGTGACCAGTAGGTTTCACATAGAGCCAGAAATCTCGACTGGCTTGCTCAGTTATGACCTGGGAGGTTGGAAATTGATTCGAAAATTACCAAGGGGTGGTTTCTCCGTGTGGTGACTTTTACAGTCGTTTTACTGTCCTCCTCTCATTTTAATGAGGGTACACTTCTTTTACTCCCCTTAATCCACCTGTGTTCTTAAATTTGCTTAAGTTGCTAACCCCAAATAGATACATAGTAAAACGCGTTGCTAAAATATGTGGATATATCACTTCGGTGGTTGCGTGATCTGACACGCCGTTAACGGGGATAGTGGGGTTATAACCCTGAACGTGAATAATGAGGGTTTTTTTTAGTATATAGCTTTCCATTCCCTCTCCTCGCAAATGTGGTCAAATCTCGATCTTCCTCATCGCTACCCCCATAATTATAAATATGCGGATAACTCTAAAGGGTAGTTGGACGTGGTGCACAAATTTTGCGAATCTCTCTAACGGGCTTGATTCTAAAAATACATCGTGTACACTCCGTCTACCATGAAAGGTAACAAGATTACGTTGCACAGTTTCACTATGTTGTAGCTTGTAAGATTGGTCCATAGTGTAATTCGTCAGGTTAAGACGGCGAACTTTCAGGGTGGACGAGGTGTGTTTAACATAAATCAAACGAAACTTCCCAACTTGTAAAGATTTCAAATGTTCTCAATCAAATGGGGATACGTCATCGTAGAGGGTGTGCCCCACGTTTTCATCATCAGAAGAAGCATATGGTCGAAGGTGAAAAAAACCTGAATTAGTTGGCCAGCAGAAATTAATTTATTGTTTGTGTTTACTTCGATAACTTCAACTGTTAAAAGTTGAGAACTATGTGTGACGCCATCGGATGGACGTGTTTCAAGTAACCTTTGTAAAGCAGGACTTAGATACGAACTTTGACCTCTGAAATGCTAAAAAATAACAAGGCTTGTGAAAATGTTGCACCCACTCAATATGAGCTACACACGAAACAAGTGGAAACTACGATTATTACTTTGATAAATGATATGATATAACCCGCTTCCATAGCCGCATGTCTTAAGGCGTCACTCTCATGATGGATTAGACTACCAAGGACAGGGAAATTGGAGCTCGAATCCCGGTCGGGTGTACTTAGGGTGGTTTTCCAAAATGGTTTTCGAATGCGAGTATACCTCCTCTAAATTGAACCTTATTCATCCCTAACACATTAGAGTAATTAATACATAAGCGTATAACCTGAATAGATAGTAAGACGTAGTGCTAAAAACAAATTAATGAAATTATGTTTTATTTTATTAACGATGTCTTACTGCCAGTCCGGGTTATCCTTATATTTAGACTAATGGAGTAGGCATAATAGAGGTAGGATTGAATAGAAGTGTACCCACATTTACACGGAGGGAAGGTTAAAATCTATTTACGAAAAAACCCTCAGTACTTTCAGTAAGGTTCAAACCTAGACCTCCAAATACACGCAAAACCATACTACACGAGCTTGACAGCTTTGTACACGTTCCTACCGATGCTAGTATATATATCACTTGTGTTTTAAAGCCTATGTTTTTTAAATCGTTAGTAAGAAAATTAATATATTTGATATAATAATTGGCTAATAGTATTGGTAAAATTGAATCTGACCCTGAAGTTCAGGTTTTGAGTCGGCTAAAATCCCAAACTGGGTTCACCTGTGGTAGTTTTCCACAACGTCTATTTACCCATAGGTTTTTAATTCTATCTCCAGGCCAATTCTAGTGCATTCTCTCTTAGAGGTCCTCTCCATCGTTACCCATCTAAATAGAGTGGTTAGTAACTTTTGTGTTAAATATAACAATAAAACTAGGAAACATTTTTAAATTTCCGAATTCAATCTTTTATGTAAACGATTTAGGAGAATAATCAAACCCATAACCCGGAAACTTAGGGTTAGCACGCCAATGTTCTATCACTGGGCTATCCAGGATTTGCTATGTGCACAGGATCATGCTTCACTTATAGGCCTAGTCTATGGCTGAGTCTGTAACGGACGTGTGAAAATGATTATTATGTTTTAATTTTCACTAAAACATACTGATTTACTCATGAATCGACTTATTTGCATGTTGATACGTGCTACAATTATGATTTTTTTTTTGTGCATAAAATATGCCAATGCCATATCGTGTATCGTGAGCTGTTTTTGCATATGTTCATTTGATAAAAACTGAATGTGTCTGCGATGGTATCAACTCTTTCAGTTTAAGTTGTAAGTTAAGGTATGTTTGAATAAAAATTATAATATATACTTTTCTTCGCTTGCTGTCCAATGTCCAGTAAGTAGTTTATTCTCGAATTATTTCTTCTATTTAAAAAAATATGTTTCAAATCCAAAACACACGTGTAGTTTGAAAATCAATGTAAAAATATTTAAAAAATAAATTATGAAAGTAGCAATGTATAATTTTTAGAATATTAATGCCATCATAATGGTTCTGTGATATACGTATAACTCATCTACTGAGTGTAGTTAAGTGATAGCTAGTAAAAGCTACCTAATCTACTCTCATGTATCTATTCGCCATAGCGTATGATTGGCCAGACTATATCTGGATTTGTTGTCATTTATGGTGATACAAACTTTCACAACAAACCATTTGTTTTTAATTCTGTTTATCTTTTAACAGTTTTTACATGTTCTGCTAGCTGTCAGCTACCAACTCCTATGGTGAATGTACTCTAGAAAGAAATGTGTACAGTAGTATTTTGATAGGAAGAGACTTTTAGAAAATACAAGCATATTTTTTGCTGTCAACAATGATATAATTTTAACTATATATTTTTAAAAAAAGTTACAGCTGGAGATAACATGAACTGACGTGTGGACACGTGAAAGTAGATCTAGTACCTTTTCTAGTTGTTACATAAGTCCTCTTCTTATTAAAATTGAACTGCATTTGCCAGAAGGTAGACAGATTTGTTTATATTATTTGTCCAGAAATTATGAGGCGTAGAACCTTCGTGGGACATAAAAACAAAATTTTTACAATATTTAATTTATTTTGTGCCGCGTCTTACTACCCGTCCGGGCTATCCTCATCGAAAAATACTAATAAGGTAGGAATGTAGATGATAAAGTTTAAAGGAAACGTATCAGAGTTTTCGTGGAGGTGAGTAAGAAACAATTTAGTAAAAAACACCCTTAGTACGTACACCCAGCTATCAATTAAATCCTCGAACTCCCTCTCACTGAATTTTATTTAACTTTTATTTATTTGAGGTACTTAACGTGCACTTTCTGAACCTACTGATTAGATCAGCACACTAGAATTTCTATGAGCGATAATGAAAGGGTCTACCAATTTTCACACACCTTCTAGGGTTCTTTAACATGTTACAATCGACATGGAACCGACGTCTTTACTTCCCCTCCGAAGGAGTTTGTAACAGATTTTTACTACTCAAGAAAGATCCGTCGACCACGGCTGGGTTTGAACCCATGAAAATCGGGTCCTGAGACGAGCACTTTACTCCAAGACCATCGATAACGACACCTGTTACTGAACAACAAGGTTATACGAGCTTTGAGTTTACTCCGAGCACCCACCAATACAAATAGCAAATTAATTAGGTGTTGAATCTCTTGATCATATAGGCGTTCTCATCACTCGTATGTCTACCATTCTATTTGAAACTCACACTGGGATAAATAGTTGTATAATTTGTATTCGCTTTGCTCGTTGGAGGCTCCGCCCCCAAACCCCCAGTGAGTTTTCTTTGCAAGTGGATGTAAACTAATGTAATTCCAGCGTTGTTTTGAACATAACTTAAAGTTACCGGTATTGTATTGTCTATACCGCACCGACTTTAAAGTTGCTTCACCATTTTGAATTTTTTTTAAACTTTTGGGAATTTTCCCGTCGGTTACAGGCTATAAGCTATAAGTTTGCCAAATTTCAAGCTTCTAGCTCATCTTGAAGTGGGTAAACATTAATGTCAGTCAGTGAGTGAGTGAATCAGCTATGTGATATAATGTGATGTATGTGTATGTGATGTAATATTTCAAAACCCATATTCCTTATAATGCCTAAATGGCAAGTGACCTATATTTTGTAATCCTATAGTAACAAAGATGGTGTGATTGAATAAAAAGAATTGTAGCCAATGGTAATGACAGCCGTGAAAGTTGAATGATAGCACAATTTGATCAGTCCTAATTATTTGATCTGTTGTAACCAAAATTCCCGAAGATTTCCTTATATGTCATCACACCCTGAAGGCTAAACGAGTGACGAAAGGCTGGGCTGTGTAGTGTTCCGCGAAGTATTGGACCGCGGCAGACGACAGATAAAGTGAGGTTGTTTCCCTGACCTTGCCGTGATGATCATGCCCCATGTCGCCGTAATGTTTTCACATGTAGGTTACTCATGTGTAGGTAGGTGAAGTGACGAAATGATCTAGTAGTTTCCTCTCCAGTCACCAGGGTTGACACAACGTGAGAGATAAGTACTTAATGGGACACGGGAAAGTGCATTAAGGTTGCTCAAACTCAAAATATTTCGCAAGACACCAATCGAAACAACATGGACATTTCAATTTGTCTTTTATTTATTCGGAACGGGTGTTTTTTTTATTCACAAAATGTCTTACGAGGTTTATTTTTACTTCACGTCTGAGTCTTATTATCCGTTCAGGCCGTATGCATTTTAAATAAGTGAATGAGAAGGGTAGAATTTAGAGGAACTGTACCCACATTTGCTTGAAGAGGAGAATAGGAACATATTTAGGGAAAAAACCACCCTCAGTACACTTCACTGGGATTCAAGCCTTGTCCTTCCATCACCCGTAAACTAAACCAGATAACCCTGACATTTAGTCGACATGTCCACCGATACGGGTGTATTTAAAGATAAGTAGCTATGAGTATGGGTTCTATCTAACCATTAGATTAAGTAGAAATAACCATGATGTTAAATGAAGTAATAAAACAATATATTAAGTATACGTTTACATCACAATTAAAATAATATTATAGACTGTCTATTTTGCGTTAGCAATAGCATTTGCAAGTCCGTAGCCAGTAAATAATTTCAGGGAGGGGGGGGGGGAGGGTCTGGTGGGCACATCCCTTAATTGCCAGAAGCTAGAATTTAAAAAAAAATGATAAACTGTTCTAGAAGCTATCTGAAGTGTTTTTTTATGATAACATAACTCCCTGACTGGCCAAGGATAGGAAAAATTATAAATATTAAACACCGCTAGAAGCTATCTTAAGTGCTTTTTTATGGTAACACAGCTCCATAATTTGTACCTGTATCTTAATTTTTATATTGTTTGAGCCATAAATAGAGCCACGTATATATTTTGTTTATACAATTTCGGGGGAGAGGGGGGTTTGAACCCTCCCAAAAAACCTGTCTACGGCCGTGAGCATTTAGATAAAATAGCTTTCCATTTTCAAAAAGGTGGTATCGTTTCTTCCAAGCTTAAAACAAATTTATTATTATTTAAATAACGGTGAGGTAAGTTGTTTTTTTTCAAAATTAATATTTTAGTTCTTAAATGAAGGTTGGTTAAATGGTTAGTAAAATGATGCAACTGTCTATGAAAGAATCTTTCATAAGTTCGATTTTTCTCATAAGTTAAACAATAATTTTAATTAATGAGCAAATATTTGATTTCGAAGCTATTTCTCAACCATTGTAAAACAATTATTACAAACTATATCATTTTAGAAAACTTCAACGTTAAATCAAAAGTTGTGGCTCAAATACATATTGACCTGCTTCGGTGGCTGCATGGTTTAAGGAGCTACTCTCGTGATATACTAGACTGCCGATGACAGGGATATCGAGGTTCGAATCACATTTGGGTGTACTGAGGAGTTTTTTCCTAAATGGTTCTACATTCTCCCTCCAAGCAAATGCGGATACACTTCATATCAAATCTATCTTTTTAATCCATAACTTATTAGCCTAATTAGTAGGCCTACATATGCGTAGTCCTATAGCCTGAACAGTTAGTAGGACGCGGTGCTAAAAGAAATACATATTTTAAAAAATAACGTAAAATTTTCTTTTTTTTAGATCCATTACTGTTTCCAGCCTATGGCCTGGGTCAGTTTCTTATTCAAGCCATATATTTTCCACTATTGGCTTGCTAAGCCCGTCCTAGCTTCATATGCTTTATAATATATCTTAATACTAGGACAGGCACAACATCTAGTCCCCGGCCATTAATTTATCAATGTGAAAGAGTATTTCCCATATTTTCATCAATGATAAATTTTCTCCCATGCCGTGAATTGAGCCCGGGACTCTAAGCTCAATAGACAGACGACCTACCAACTAAGCTTAGGTGTCAGATTTAAATTTGTCAAGATGTTGATTATGAATAAACTTTCCTTTTTATGAACTAAGTTTATGGGTGTGTATCTTCATTCGGGTCAGATAGAGAGCCAAGCCACGAAGAAATAACTAAAGTCGCCTGCACTATGAAAGTGGTCAGGTACGTTAGTCATCACTGCGCAGTTAAAAAAATAATAAAAAAATAGTTTTTTATTTTCAAACCACACCCATATTAGGAAGCCACGCAGCTTAAGGTGCGAAACTAGCATTGTATAAAGTTTCCGCTGATGGTGAGGTCAGGGTTTGAATCCCGGCAATGGGGTGTTTTATCACAAGTTATTTCCTGTGGTTTCCTCATACTCTCTCCAGGATGATGAACGTTAAATTCCTCTAAAATTATACTTTTCCATAGTTGGTGGCTTATTGAAAAGATTGTTAACTGGAGGACTATTAGTTCGGACCATCGTGGTATCTAATATGTGTAGTTTTAGTTTAATCTAATTTTTTTAACATCATGTCTCATTACCCATTCATGTTATAATGTACAAATTACTTTAATGTGTTAGAGATGAGGAAGGTTAAATTTAGAGTACGTGTGCCCGTATTTGCGTGGAAAAGAGTGGAGAACCATTTAGGGAAAATCATCCTTAGTACACCCGACCGACATTCGAACCCTGACCTCCCCCTCATCACTGCGAGAGGGACGCCTCTTAGATCATGCGTCCACCAAAGTGGGTTTCTGAACTATTTGATACGAGTAATATCGCTTGAGTCTGAGAATGAGACTCTATTGAGCTCCGGACCACTCATTATCCACCGGATTTCGCGTGGTTTTCTTAACTAAATCTTTGATCCCGTCAGGCTTAGAACCATAGTTTCTCAGGGGATGGTTGGTCATCGTCAAAGATCGCATGCCTTACGATCAAGTCGATGGCTAATAACATGATCGACCTGCCACGGTGGCCGTGTGGTCTATCGCGCTATTCTCGCAGTAGACTAGACTGCCGAAGATGGGGAGATTGGGGTTTGATACTGGTTGGATGCACTGAGGGTGCACTTCCACTAAATTAAAACCTCCCCAATAGCTAGCACATTAGTGTAATTAGTACATAGGTATATAGCCCGAACGGGCGAGAAGACTCGTTGATAAAAAAAATCGTGATCAACTGCAATGCTAATTGGCCATTTCTATGAGGACAGTGAGTTTTTTCATGGCTGAAAAAATGTATTATTTATGTTTATACTAATTTGACTTACCACCCATTTTATGTATCAACACAGGCTATCAGTGATGTAACCTACATAACATAATTGCAAGATATATGATGAGGAGAGTGAATATGAATTAAATTCACAGGCCTCACACCATTGATGCATGGATCGAGTGGTTAGACTAAGGTATGATTTTGTTGATTAAGACTTACTTTGTAAGTCAGGTAAAACTTGTGTTCAGAATATTTAATACTCTTAAATGACTATGTAAAATCAACGGATGTTTGATGAGCAAGAAAACTCCACTTACTTTCAACAGATGAAGACGAAAGCTTACTTGTCATAGAAGTCTGGTTACCAAATGTCAATAGCTCTGTAGTTCAACAAGAAGATGAAACCATTTAATATTGCAAATAGCCAATCAAGAACATGCTGGGCCCTGTGTATGTACTTCAGTTTACAAACCGAGCTTCAAGGGGAGGATTTTAAGGGGGTACGATCGCTGAGTGACGAATTAGAACCATTAAACTTGTACCTAATATCGAGATTAATCTAAAGGGGGGACTAAAAGAGTAGTTTAAAGCCCCTCCCCCATTAAATGGAGAATGATGGGAAAACCAAAGTGATAAATCATCACATGCGGTAAAACACCACACCCCTTGCACTAGGCCGAAATTCGAACCTCGACCTCCATATTCCAAACAATTATATTGCTAGCCTGACGATTCAAATCACGTGAACACCAGTGCGAGAACCTAATTTAAATTAAATATAAGTGGTAGAGGTGAGAAGTGTAGTGCCTCGTGGAAATGTACCGGCATTACCATGATGAGGAATGGGAAAACCAGAGTTATATATCACATTAGGCAAATCACTGCCAAGGCACCGAGACAGGATTAAAGCATCAAACCGGGGAAATCGATTGCGTCCAGAAAATTGTTTTGGGATCATTAGGAGTGTAAGGTAGGTACCGAGTTGCGTCCTGCGACCACCAGACTTACCTGAGGGAGGGGTGTCGAGTTGCGTTCAGACGCGTCTCACCTATCTAACTATATTACTAGAGCAATAGGCGTTTTGATTTGTTTTCACTTACTACCCGTTCGGGTTATACGCTTATTTACTAATTACGCTAGTGGGTTAAGAATTGGGAAGGTTGAATTTAGAGGAAATGAACTCGCATTTGAGTGAAGGGAGAGTGGAAGAACATTTAGGAAAAACCACACCCAGTTCATCCGACTGAAATTCGAACCTCAATCTCTCCGTCCTCGGCAGTCTAATAAGGTTAATCAGATGTTTGCTCGCTGCCAGCATGGATACCAGTTTTAATGATAAAGGCAAAGTAATTCAAATAGTGAATGGTTTTAAATTTTCTGAACATAAAGTTTTAGCTAATGGATTTATTTTATAGGGTAGAGATGCACAAATAAATCGTGCAAAGCTTTTTTAATTTGTGCCAGTTTAAAACTTGAAAAGAGATAAGAACACAACATTAAGTAGAATCAGCCCAAGGCTTCAATATATCTAAATTATTGCTTAAACTTTCAAACCGTCATAAAATAAAATATTAAATAACAGCGTTTGATTTAACATTTATTTATAGGATTGATTGAATTATACTTTTACGTATCCTTCTGAACACATTTTTATCCATCCTTCCAATATTATTTCTTAATACTTAAACTTTATTCCTTCGGACGCAACTCAGTTGGTAGAAAAATGTATCTGTCCCCTCTTAGGGACGCAACTCGGTCAAGGGGCGTAACTTGTGATGCAACTCGATACATCCCCATTAAACTCCTTTTAAAAGGCGACTTAGTATGATGCGAGTCTAACAACGTAGGTCACTCCACCACCGGTGCGGGTTAGATAAATGTATATTTTTCTTATAGGATTCAAAGTAAAACTTGTATTTTAAACAACGCTTTCGAATTCAAAATATGACTTGCATCGGTTAATACGTGGACTAAATGTTAGTTTTATAAATTATGGCTTTCCGATGATGGGAGGTATATTAGTTCGAATCCCAGCTGAGTATATTGAAAGTGACTTTATTTATTTATTTAGCACCGCGTCTTACTACCCGTTCGGGTTATACGCTTAGGTACTAATTACGATAGTGGGTTAGGAATTGGGAAGGTTTGTTCTAGAGGAAGTTAACCCGCATTTTACGTGGAGGGAGAGTGGAAAGCCATTTAGGAAAAACCACCCCCAGTTCCTCCGACCAAGATTCGAACCTCGATCTCCCCTTCCTCGGCAGTCAAGATCAACACGAAGCTAGCGCGTTAGCTAATTACGCCATCGAGGCGGGTATATATAGTTTGTTACTCTCCCTCCAAGTAAGTGCAAATACAGTTCAATTTTCATTTGACAAGCTTTATCTGACAGCCCGAAAAGTTATTAGATCTACTTTTACGTATTTATACGTCAGGTCATGCTATCTGCAGCTGTCCCTTAAGGTATATTATATTATCAATACCTACAAAATAACACTAATAATCTTGGACCCAAAAGTATGTATGTACTTAAGGTTTCTTCCTACCAAAATCCTATTATAGCTTTCCTCTATATTCTGCCCTATTTAATCTTACCGGTACCCTATTACCGTAATTAGAATGCGTATAGCCCAAATGGGTATTAATACGTGATGGATATTTAAAAAAATCATATTATCTGGATAGAGACATTTATATATATTATTTAAATTTAAAAGCCAATTTCCGGTGATTGAAATGACGAGATAACGGCTGAGCCGATTTTGGACAAATGACAACCGATTTTAAAGGTCGGGGACCCAGGATGTCAGAGAAATTAGTTTAGCTTCCGAAGATACCCCAATTTTCCTAACGGGTTTCCATATTTTCTGCTGTGTGCGTAGTGGCTCATTTGCACAATTATTTTGTGTTTACATCACCATGGAAACTCTGATTCGTGTATTAAGTTTGTTTGAAAAAAAATTAACAACTCAATTCTTACCTAGTGGTATAAAAGAAAACTCCAAGTTGTGAGCCCGTAATCGAGCTATACCGACCAAGCGGCTGCAGCCGTTAGCAATTATTGTGCCAACATTTACGGATAGGGGGTGTCATGTGGTCAGCACAACGAGCCCTCCAGCCATTAATCTCAGTTTTCTAAACAGGAGTACTACTTCTTTATTCAAGTAGTTCCTCATTTGTCCTTACGAGGCTAAGTTTGACCCCATTCCATACCCACTGTTTCACAGAAGGATTCTGGAAGCGCTGGGGATCGAACCCTGGACCTCTGAGTCTGTAGCTAAGAGCTCTGACCACTAAGAGGCGGTCACCTAGTGTTATAGTGCAACAAATAGATAAATTACAGCAGCAAATGTTTATATACCAAACACACCAATGATAGGAGATTAGAAATGTATCATTTTGTTTGTATCATTGCTTTCTCGTCTTATTTATCTTTAAATATTTGTTTCTGGTATTTATCAAAATTGCTAAGAAATTAAATATACTGATCCATCCCAATAAAATTGTTTGAGTTGAGATAAACTTGAGAGAAGGATCATCTTAAAGATTTAATCGTGGTGTGAAGTGGTAAAATATGCGTTTTGCTTACACACCAGAAAGTATAAAATCTATGTAAAGTTGAGTTAATTGCCTTTGACGAGTAAACTTTTAGCTAGAAAGTCGAGTGTGAGGCCTCATTCTTTAGGAATTCTCCCAATAAAAAGTTCTGAATACATTTTAGACTTATAATCTGCGGTCATTGCTGCAACGATCCACTATTACAATATAATTTAGAATATTTTTAGGACAGTTTCCTACTACATCTTCAGGTTATACGTATGTGTATTAATTACGCTAATGAGGTATAGATAAGGAATGTGAATTTATAGCACGTGTAGCCATATTTTCGTGGAGTGAAAGTGGAAAACTATTTAGGGAAAACCTTCCTCAGTACATTCGACCAAGATTTGAACCTCGATCTCCCCGTCATCGGCATTTTAGTATATTGAGGGAGTGGCGCGTTAGACCATGCGGCCACCGAAGTGGGTTTGTAATTAATCAGAACAATTTTTTAAACGTCTGGGCGATATATTTATCGATACGACCCCCCCTTAAGGGACGTCGCAACCACATGGAAGCAACAACGCCTTGAAAATATGGTAGCGAGTGTGTGTGGTTGTTTACAACTTATATGTGTGCGAGAGAATGAGCAACCACATGTGGCCTTGGTATTTCCCAAACACTGGACAGTGCTGGTGGTGGTGATATGTTCCAAAGAGGACGCGGGTTGGTTCGACATTTCAGTCGGCCGATCGAGGGAGGTGTGGAGAGGAGGAGTGTTAGAAAAGAGAGGATGGATGAGTTTTCGACATGGTTACAAATCTCTTACTCACCTGTCGTTGTTTATTCCAAGCACTATTTTTTAAAAGTATCCTCTGTCCACGTGGTTTAAGAGTAACACTTTATTTACACACTTCATGCCTGTGTACAAGCTTAGAGGTTGAGGAAGGTTGTATATTAGATGAAGCGTACTCGTATTTGCGTGGAGGGAGAGTGGAAAATCCCTTAAGGGAAAAAACCTTTAGCACACACGACCGAGATTCAAAAAACTATCATCTCATCATCGTCATTTCAGTCTATTGCGAGAGTGACGTATTAGACCATGGGGCCACCGTATGGGGTCTTTCATGTATTCATACGTCAAGTCATGTTAACTGTAGCTGTCACTTTATATGTATCTTATCAATACCTATAAAATAACGTTTATAAAAAGAATGATATCAATACTAACTGCAAAAAAAAAATCTGTTTTTATTTTCTAAAATGATTTTCCTATAAAAATTGGGCTACAAGTGTATAATATTAGGAGTGATATAAGCTTGTAGATCGTGTGTTGGTAGAGTTTGTGAATTTAGAAAGTGCAAGTTAAATAGTCACACTTAGACAATTAAAATAAATAAGAATCATGGCTGATTTTAGTGTTGACTGGAAAGTGTATTGGATTATAAAAATAATGATTTGCACACATTGATTTAGAATGCACTTTCTAAACACGGGACTACATTTCTTTCAAACTAATTGAATCAATGTCTAGGTTGGGCATCTTTTGTTAGCCTGATGAAACACTGGATATGTTAGCTCAGCATGACGGGGCAAATATGTTGTTGCGCTTTGTCATTGAAGTTTTTTTTATTATTCTATTACAACTCTAGATTGATTGGGAGTTGTCTTCCTGTCAAAGGGAGGGATGAGTCAATTCAGAGAGAACGAACACACTAAGAAAAACTCGGTAGTGAAAATTCAAACTAAAGGACCGCCTTAAAAAGAGTTTCCAAAAACTGTGGGATGTTTTGGTTAAAGAGGAAAAATTAACACCGTGAATCAATTTTTTTTTAATCATTAAATTTAACACCATGGCTTACCCTCTTCGGTGGTCGAGTGATTTAAGGCGTCACCCTTGCAACAGACTGGACTGCTAGTTATAGGGGGGATTAAGGTTTGATTCCCAGTCGGGTGTAATGAAGGTGGTTTTCCCTTAATAGGTTTCTATTCACCCTCTACGCAAATGAGGGTGCACTTACCCTAAATTCAATTTTCCTCATCCCTATCTCATGAGTGTAATTAGTACATATGCGTATAGCTCGAACGGGTGGTAAGACGCGGTGCTAAAAAAAAAATACCACGAATATTTACGTATCTATTTAATGGGAAGGGATGAAGAAGGTAATGTTGAGAAAATAAATCCACATGAGCGTAAAGAGGGAATGGGAAAAACTATTGTGATGGGTCCCATGTGGAAAACCACCCCCAACGCAGCCAACTAAAATTCGAACCTAAGCCTCTCCGCCACTGGTGACCCAGTGTATTTCAAGACCAACGCCATAGTCTGCGTGATCATTGGTTCGAGTGAATAGTTGCTCTAAAGGCCTGAAAAGCGTGTTGGTTCATTTATGTTGAATTGAAGTGAAGATGCGTGCTTTGTCTAGACATGATCCACCCTTTCCATCACGGCTAGTCTCGCTATATAAAAAAACAAACCAGTCTATGATCTTCAAACAGGTTGCTTGACCTTCAACTATCACACAATGCAACTACACTCTTCATAGGGAATGTGACGACACTTACTACCTTATTTTTTTTCGGAGAAAACATGGAATTAAAATTCCTTCTCTTTTATTGTTGCGTTTTTTTTTAAAACACGAGGGTTGTCAAACCAATGAATCTATCGCGTTAGGGATGTGAAGCTTAATTAAGAAGAACCGCACCATCATTCGCCTGGACAAAAGATGAGGAATCCCTGTATGACGCACTAGGCATGGTTTCTTAGTTCTGATCTTTCCAGTATTTTTACCTATCCCCGTTTCACGCTAATAATGGGAAATTTTGTATTTTTTTTTGTTCTCCTTTTCCCTCTCTCTTAAGTCTCTTATTATATCGTACTATATCAGGTGACCTGGTGGTCTAAGGGTAAGATGTCAGACTTCTGTGCTGAGGGTCCGGGGTTCAATCCTCGGTTCCGGCACAGATTTATCTGATTGCCAAACCCTTCCTTCACCTCTGACAAGACGTGTATTAATCACAACTTGTGAATGTGAGGAATGCCAGGCCTCCACCGTGGTTCGGATTCCACGTTAAACTGTAGGTCCTCCATTTCATCTCACAATCACCCTACCATTGCACATTAGCGTAAGTGCGTATAACCCGAACGGGTAGTAAGACGCGGTGCTAATAATAATAATAATATATCGTACTATAAGAGATTTTCTTTGCAAAGCTCATTGTATGCAATATCTTTTACCTTAAATGAAATAGATTCTGGGTTCGATACCAGGTGCTTCCAGATTTCTCAGTGAAGCAGCGGGTTTGGAATGGGGTCAAACTCAGCCTCATGAGGACAAATAGAAGCGGTTCTGGTCTAGAAAACTGAGATTAATGGCCATTGGGTTCGTTGTGTTGACCACATGATATCCTCTATCTGCAAATGTTGGTATTATCTTCACCAACATACAGTGGACGCTCAATCAATATAGTTCGCTTGCGGGCTGGTGGCATGGAGTTTGTTGTCCTACAAAACTGGTGGTAGAGCATCAATAAATACTGCTTTTTAACCAAATAGTGCCAAAAGAACTTCTTTTTTTGTAGTTAGAGAAAATATTTCGAATTGAAAAGCGCTAGCGCAAGGAACATCACCTTTGAGTTTAATTTTCTCGAGAAGTTTGATTTACAACTTCTAGTTGCCAAAAGCTATGTACACGTGCAAAGACAATTAAAAGTTCCCATATAATATGTGATGTGGAGAAATCCCCATGAAAGGGAAGAAAGTACTTTCGTTTGACTTTTTTTTGCAACAAACTTCTCTCAAAGATCTCCATTGATATTACCTATTATTTGTTCCTAGCGTTGTTTATTAACTAATTTCCTAAATTTATTTATAATAAAAAAAAGTTAAAAAACAAAATGTATTTATGTATATCTACCAACAGAGTGTTTCTTGACATTAATATTAATTTTTTTCCTTGAAATTGACGACAAAACTATGCTCTTTTAGGTATTATTTGACTTGATATAGCTCAGAGTTAGTTACCTTGAATTAGCATTTAAAAGTGAGTTTTAATCAATAGTTTTGTCTTTCAACTTTTTTTCTTTCCGCTATTATTTTTATCTTTTTTCTATAACTTTTTTAAATAAAATGCATGTACAGTATATATATATATTTATTTATTTATTTATATTTATATATATATGACATACCATGCTAAAAATTTGTCCCCTTTGTGGTACATTTTTGTCTTCCTTTTTCTAAAAAACAAAATGGTCTGCAATTTATAATGTTCAAATTTTGAGTTATAAACAAAGTTAGTTAGATAATTAATCTTTTTTAATGAATGATTGTACGTATATTTATTAACAGCCAAATAGTTTATCAAAACAAATATATAGATTAATATTATAGCAGAATGAACCCCATAGTTTTAAAAACACAATTTGTATAGTAATAATTTATATCCATAAATTATATAGATGATATGGTAAATACTTATATTAAGTAACTACTATTTAAAAAAATATGCGCAATGATTAATTAGTCATAAAATAAGGCAAATAATTAATCGTATTTTGTAAATATTGAATGCAATCATACGTGCCTTGTGAACGTTCTCTGGATAAGACTTTGTGCAATCAATGTGACCAAGATCTTGTACAAAGTGTTTTACAAGAAATTTTAACGTGTGTACCAGGCTTTAAATTTTAAAAACCAATTGAAATTCATCGTGTCATTGACATAATTAAAAAAAATAGTCTAAATGATTTTATTGATATTAACGACGGTCGCACCTTGCATAATACCTCATTTTAGTGCTATTTGTACTTAAATTAGAGATTTGACGCTTGAATCCTTGATTACTCGAATCCCATGAATCCTATTCCCCGAATCACTTGAATCCTAGATTTCTCGAATCCCACTAATACTATATTCCTTGAATCTAATAAATCCTCAATTCCTCAAATCCCTTGAATAATCGATTTATCGAATCCCTCAAATCCTCGAATCCCTAGAAGCCTCGATTCCTCGAATCCCTGGAATCCTCAAATCCCTAGAATAATTGATTCCTCAATTCTATAGAATCCTTTATTCCTCAAATCCCTTGAATCCTTGGGTATTAGAGAGACTAGAGATTCGTAAAAATCTCAAAAAAGGATCTCAAACACAATATGAACACCTTGACATGATGTAACAACTTTAAGCAATTGTTAAAAAGAATTATGTAGACTTCTATAGTTGGGAGAGTGGCAAAAATTTTTTTTAAAAAGGGAAAAAATTGTAATAATATAATTAACTTACGTGTTTACTTGTTTATGACATAATAGACATGATAAACAAAATAGCCTTTGTCAGTGTCTTCAAACCTTGAACAACTATTTAAAAAATTTAATTTAACATATTTTCACTTAAACTTAAATTGTACATTTTTAAAGATTCGAGGGTTCGAAAGAAAATTTAAAATTTGGACTACTGGCTTCAGTAGCCACATTGCCTAAGGCATAATCACTCTCACAATATACTATGCTGCTGATGACGAGGTGATCGGGGTTACTGAGAGTATTTCCCCCCTAAATTGTTTTCCATTCTCCTTCCACGCAAACGCGAGTACACTTCCTCTAAGTTCAACCTTATTAATCCTTAACACATTAGTGTAATTAGTACATAGGCGTACATCCAGAATGGCTAGTAAGACGCGGTGGTAAAATAAAAAATTTGATTCGAGATTCGAATTTGATAAATATAGGATTGGGCCCATTTCTAGTATAAATACTATTCAATACGTACTAATAACATAGAGATCAATATAACAACAATATTAGTACTCAAGTCATAAAAGTAAACAGTCGGGTCGTTTGTCACCGCATCACTTCGGTGGCCGCGTGGTCTAACGCGCTACTCTCGCAGTAGACTAGACTGCCGATGAAGGAAAGATCAAGGTTCGAATCTGGGTCGAGTGTACTGAGGGTTATTTTTACAAAATGGTTTTTCACTCTCCCTCCACTTAGATGCTGGTACGCTTTCTCTAAATATACTTTCCGAATACCTAAAACATTACTGTAGTTAGTACATAAGCGTGTAATCCAAACGGGTAGTAAGACATCATGTTAAAAAAAAAGTATGCTCAAACCTGTCTACTGGTACAATCAATGTTGTATCTTGTATTAATAATCAAGAATTATGACTCATCAGTAAAGAGAGAAGGCTGTCTACATCTAACGGAAAAGAATACAACGTATATGATCATCTCAACAATCAAGGTGGATCCTAACAAGTGGGACTGGTTTTATAAATCTTTTTTTAAACTCTCAAAAACCGGTTTGTTCGTGAACGAGTTATACCATAAAAGATTTGAATTAAAATTAAAATCAGGGTATCATTTTCTCCAATCTCTGTAATTCGCACGAGACTAAAGTTAACTTCAGGAAGCAAAGCTGTTTTTTCCCACAGGAATGTGGATTTAAATTTATGCTCTGATGCAGAGGTTTTTAAACTTTTTGAACGGCGTACCACCCCAACAAATTCTCTAATTTGGAGTACCAACAAGATGATGCTGAGTATTTACCATTTAGGTATTACTGGGCTAAGGGTCCCGAGTTCGATTCCCGACATGGCCGAACATTTATAATTGATGGAAATATGGGTTTACCCTTTCACATTGATAAATTAATGGCTGGGGACTGGATGTTGTACCTGTCCTAGTATTAAGTTAGATTATAAGGCATATGAAGCTATGACAGACCTAGCAAGCCGGTATTGGAAAATGTATGGCCTGAATGAAAAC
Organism: Timema bartmani; assembly: GCA_902151455.1. NCBI lineage: Eukaryota > Metazoa > Arthropoda > Insecta > Phasmatodea > Timematidae > Timema > Timema bartmani. The sequence continues at coordinate 39,229 of CABFWB010001867.1, read as the reverse complement.
TGAGCCAGGCCATACATAGTCTGGAAACAGTAATGGATGTAATTACTATTTAGGTATATTCTTAACGGTGCCCCGGGATATAATAAATACAACACTATTCATACATTAATAGTTTTTTGTATCATTATTTAACATTTCTACTCAATCAATACGTGTAATAGCGCACATATATCAAATTTAAAAAAAAACTATTACATTACCTTTTAGCCACTGTTTGAAACTCTTTTCCTTTTGGTTGGACTTGGTCGTAATACATTTATAAGATTTGATGATACAATATCTTGTCCTACTTTAATTTGCTTTTTTTATTTTTTTTTTCTTCTCACAGCGTACTACCGGGAATAATTTTAGCCCATATGTACCACCGGTGATACGCGTATCACTGTTTGTAAACCGCTGCTCAAATTTAAGATACTTTTTTATTCTGTTTAAAGTGGGTGTACACTAAAGCGTATCGCTTCGCACAAACTTACGAAAATATTTCCGTTTAGATTTTTCTCCCTTTTCATATATTCATTAATTTATAGTGGTTTTCTTGTCGAAAGGAACTTGAAGAAAATACAAACTTACTCCGGTCAACAGTGATACAATTGTACTAATTTATTAATATTATGTAATAATCATCGATATTATCTATCAAAAGTGTCAGATGAAAATCCTCACTACCCATTCTGGGCTGTACTCATGTATAAACTATGCTAATGTGTTGGGGATTAAGAAGGTTGAATTAAGATGAGGTGTACCCAAATTCACGTGGAAGAAGAGGGGAAAACCATTCAGGAAAAAAACCCTCAGTACACGTGAGTAGGATTCGAACCCCAATCTCCTCATCACTTACTGTCCAGTCTTTTACAAAAGTGATGCCTTAGGTTCTCAACCTGAGGTCCACTAAGAGTCCTGTGGGGTTGGAGGGGGGTAAAGGGCGGGGTCAGCGAAAAAAATATTGATTTTAAAATATTATTTATTTCAATACATCATATAAAATAATTTGGCTACCAACAACTTAAACATCTGGGATTTTTTCCATTTCTGTACGACTAAATTTTTAAAAATTAATATGAAATGGGTTACGTAGAATACTATAAATGTGCGTGTTTTTAATTTCACCTCATATTGCGAGGCAGGTTAGGGGGGCCGCGGTGAATTATAACCAACTTCAGGGGGACCGCGATACGGAAAAGGTTGGGAACCACCATTCGAACACCGGAGCGGGTCACGTGACTTTCTTTGTGAGGATATGAAAATTGTTTTAGCTACTTTTATAACTGCCAAAAAAAAAAGTTCCTTTCTATTAAATCAGACTGTAGAAATAGCATGTATGATGCAATATAGATAAGTGGGCTGCTTCAACATCATAAAATAATTACCGAGATGATACGATGTGACGTGTCCAAGTATTCACCACCCTCTGTTTATGTTTGAGCATAGCTGCCGGAATCTGTTGGGCACTGTTTAGTCTGTAAATACTTTTAACTAAACTTACTTTGTATTCGAAGATATACTATTGATGTGTTAGTTTTCAAAACTAAAAAAATCAATACAAACAACTTACAAACATTATTTAAAAGTCTTAAATTGGTCTCTCTTTCTTTTAGCTTCGTTGACTTGCTTAACCGACCTTTATACCCTTGGTCATGATTTATTTATTACCATTATTAATTAGATATAATACAATTAAAATATGTACTCTTATTAAAGCTCACTCTTAACATTAATCAGTTATTAAATAATATGTATCTGATTGTAGCATAGAAGCACCTAGAGTACCGCCATTTTTAGAGGGGTACTTTCTCCCCTTTTACCCCTTCTGGTATCATAGCACCACCCCCAGCCATGTGGTCTAAATTTTTAGGATCACTATAAACTGAATTTCCAATAATGGAGAGATCAGGTGTTGTTTTCCAAATGGTTGCCCCCTCTATCTCACCCTCAATGCTAATACGGGAACATTTCCTCTCAAATTTAACCCTCCTCCTCTCTAACCCAAGAGTGTATATGCGGATAGCCTGAACGAGTATTCTGTAGAAGATTTAATCAGGGTTGAAAGCCATGTTTGTTACAGCTCTAATCCTGGCAAGGGGCACTGGGGGTGGTTTTTTTAATTAAATGATTTCCCACTTTTCTTCCAAAAAAATCTGCATGTATATTTCTTCTAAATTCTACATCTCTCATCCTTACTTCATTAATGTAATTAAATGTTAATAGCCCGGATGCGTAATAAGTCATACGGCAAAGAAAAACGTAACGTAAGATGATGAACAGCTGCTTGGAAAGAGGATGAATCTAACTATTTGGTGGCTACATTATCTCCAAGGTGTCACTCTCACAATAGACTATACTGCCGATAACGTGGAGATCGGGGTTTGATCCCGGCCGGGTGCACTTAGGGTAGTTTTTCTTAAATGGTTTCCCCACACTATCTCTCTACGCAAATGTGGGTACATTTATTCTAAAGTCAACCCTTCTCATGCTTAACTCATTAGCGTAATTAGTACATAAGCGTACAATCCGAATGAGTAGAAAGATGTGGTGCTAGAAAAACAATAAACTAACTAATCTTTCCCTTTGTTTATTTATTATTATTATTATTTGAGCAGAAACACGCTTCAGTGGATGAACGGTCTAAGGCGTCATTCTAGTGTTATACTGAACTTCTGATAACGGGGAGATAAGGCTTAGAATCCTGGCTGGGTCTACTGAGGGTGTTTTTTAAAAATGGGTTTCCAACCTCCTTCTACACAAATGCGGGTACATTACCTCTAAAATGTGTCCTTCCTCATACCTACCCCATTAGAGTGATTATCAGTTATGCGTGGAATCCAAACAGGTGGTAAAGACACGGTGATAAAAAAAATCTTAGTAGAAGCTTGCTGCCCGCGAATCCCAGGTCGTCCACCCCATGTGTAATTCTAGCCACGCATGGTCACTTATGGGATGTTGAACTTGTATTACGTCGGGTATTTCCCTGAGTAGTTCAGTCGTCAAGGACATGGAATATAAATGATGGCTCTGATTTTTTTTATTGCTTCTAGTCTTACTACTCTTCCGGGCTCTCAACGACTTACGATAAATAATATAATGATACAGGATGAAGTATGTGAAGTGGGGGTGCGAGAAGTTTCGAAAAAAATCCCTGCTTCGACAATTACGAAGCTTCACCAATCAAAATAATGAGAGCTAAAATATTCAATCTAAAATCAATTAATCCCATTCTGAGTTGATGTAAACATTACAAATTAATATTAATATGGAAAAAAAAACTGAAGTAATTCACTTGTAAGCTGTGATATTAATTACCTTATAATATTAAAACGAATTATTACAAACGATTGTGCATTAAAACAATTTCAAGTAATTTTAATTCATAAAATAATTTCAACTATATTTTTTAAATCATAAAACATGTAGGTAACAAAAAGCATTCGAACTTCGATCCGCTTCGATAATATTTTAAGTATTCTTTTCGAGTTCGTTTCGAATCGAAAAAGTAGACTTCGCACACCCAACTTTATGGAAATGACTTCGCATTCGCCTCCTGATGGAAAACTACTAATGGAGGGAGGAAAAAACCCCTCCTAGTGCACTCGTATGGGATTGAGCCCTGGTCACACAAGCCGGACAGAATAAGGAGAGAAAAACGCTACACAAGCCCTTCTCACCATAGTTTATGCCGTTAAATTAAAAAACCTTTGACGAGCTGAAATTATATATATTTTAAATACGACTAGCTAGAAATTCGAACTGAATAAATATATTTTAAAAATAACGAGTCATACAATGGCTAAAAATCTCCAAAGTCAAGTAAACTTTCTTACTTGTTCAAGTCGCAAAATTGGTAAGAAGTCAACTTTTCTTACTTGTTCAAATCACGTGATTTGTAAAAAGTCAACTTTCTTACTTGTTCAAGTCACAGGATTTGTAAAAAGTCAACTTTCTTACTTGTTCAAGTAACAGGATTAGTAAAAAGTCAACTTTCTTACTTGTTGAAGTCACAGGATTTGTAAAAAGTCAACTTTCTTACTTGTTCAAGTCACAGAATTTGTAAAAAGTCAACTTTTCTTACTTGTTCAAGTCACAGGATTTGTAAAAAGTCAACTTTCTTACTTGTTTGAGTCGCAGGATTTGTAAAACAAAACAAAAAATTCTCGGCGTAGTTTCAGACTTTTTGTGATTTATTTGCAAATCTACAGCTCGAAATCAATAATTTTAGAACTTCCATCACTTTTTCTTATGATATCGGGAGCACTGATAAGCCTTGAATTAAATTCTTGAACTTGAGAAATTTCTGTTGAAAGAAATTATCGTTTTCTGAAATTGTGGCTTGCCCTTTGAATTTGTTTTGAAATTTTAAATCTTTGGGCACGTCCTCAGTATATAAGCTTTCAATTTATTTTATTTTCAAATGATTAAAATTATCGGTTGAGCAGAGCTTCAGGAATCACTGTCGAAATAAATCGGGTCTCATTTTAAATACTTGTTTATTGATAGTTCGACATTTCAAGTCCAATAAAAGTGTTTTATTTTGGTATATTATTTTTAAGCGTGGTGGTTACCACTCCTGACTTTGAACCCGGTAAGTGAGAATTGGTTTTTGGTTCTGACAATGTGATTTCCCATCCTATGTTCAGACGAATGCTGGTGCGTTTTCTTGTATTTAACCTCCAAAATCTCTTTCCTTAGATTATAGGGCATGCGCCTATAATAGTTATCTCATTTGCACTAGTATGCAGTAAATTAAAAAAAATTGTAATTACAAATTTTTTATAATTAATTAAAATTTATAAAATGGGTTTGTGACAAAGATACATAAAAAAGGCCCATAGCGTCAGCCCGCAATCAAGCCATACAAACCAAGAGGCCGACGTCTATTAGCAAAGATAGTGCCAACTTGTGTGGATAGAGGATGTCACAACGAAGTCTCTGGCCATTATTCTCAGTTTTCTAGATCAGAGACGCTACCATTTCATCGAAGTAGCTCCTCATTTGTCCTCATGAAGCTGAGTTGACCCCGTTCCATATCCACTGCTTCACAGATAAAAGAGCCGATGATTGAACCTGGGACCTATGAATCTTAATACAGAGACTACATATGCCTATGGTGTACGAGATATGTTAATCACCAAGTATTTAGAAATTATTATTGAAATGTCAAAAATAAACGTAAAACAATCAATTTTATCTCCGTGATAATTTTACTTACACCACGTCTTACTATTATTCCGATATTCTCATTTAACTACACCAATGGGGTAGAGATGGGGACGGTATAACATAGAGTAGATGTACCCGCATTTACGTGAAAGAAGAATGGGGAGCCATTAAGAAAAAAACTGCTTCAGTACATCTATGAACACCGATATATCCACCAACGATAAACCAGACGAGACGAGACTGACGCCCTTTGCCCCTAAGCCCACCTATGCTGGTGATGACTTCTCATAAAACTATGTTGTGTATGGTGGGATGGTTCGCAGACGTTGTGAAACAATTGGTATCGTTTGAAACGTAAACAAACATGAATCAAACGATTACAACAACAATGTGAATTTTTCTTGATATTTATATTAGTTAAAACGTGACCTCTCCCTTCCTTTTACCACACGAATAATATCTCCCTCCTTAAAGTTTACATTCCTATTTTTTTGGTGGGGGTAGAGTCAAAACATCGGGGCGAGCGACCTTCTCTAAGTAGTCCTGTCTGCCCTTCTTCTTCGATGATCTTCGTCTCTTTTTTTTTACCTTTTGTTATCCTTGTTTAAAGCGTTTCCAGCAGCGTGAGCAGAAATAAAAGAAGAATTCTAAGAGACCTTAAAAAAAGAAAAGTAAGAGTGGGAAAGATTGTACTAAAGAAGGAGGGGAAAGTGTACCCAATAGTCTTCAAGGTGAAAAAAATGTCGATGGGTGAATTCCCCGCCCGCTTTAAACGAAAGGGGGAGTTTATTTCGTTCACGTTCGTGAGCCTATATAAATATTGTCCTGACCGGAGACATTTCAGAGTCAGACAACCAGAAAGAGTCTTGTAGTGAAGACAAACGGATTCTCACAAGATACTTCTGTTGGATTTATATTTTTCAACGCCTTTTTTGAAAAATGAGTCGAATTTTGGTGAGTGTTTTATTTTTAGACCTATGCAAGCTATTTTAAAATAGTATTCTTTATATCAAACTACCAAAAGTATAGCTAAAATAAATAGAAAAAAGTTACATTAGTTGCCTAGTCGGTTATACTCTAATAGCTATGTTAACGAAATTTTTATGGAATCTTATTCTATTTTCTATTGAAATTAAATAATTAAATTTTAAAATAAATGTTGGTAAAAATATCATTTTTAGGTTATATTAATGCTAGAAAGATATACATATTTTTAATTTACTAGAGATGAGTTCGGATTTCGAATACCAACCGGGTCTCCTAAGGGTGTTTTTTTGTCCTAAATGTCTTCCCACTCTCTTTAGACGAAAGTACGGGTATATGGGGTAGCTAAGACCCGGTGCAAGCACACAAACTCTGCTAAAATAATTTTTTTCGACACTATGGTAAAGTAATTATCTTAAAAACAATTCGTATCGGTTTTATTGGTCAAAGACTTTGCAAATTTTGTTCTTGAATAAACCTTTTACAGAAGATATATATTTAATAAAACTTTTACAAATACACTTAACTTTATCTAACAAGTTTGAAACAAAACGCAGTTTTATTTCTGCCCCACAATTGATTCAGACTATACACATTTATACACTAATGGAATAGGGATAATATTTTAGAGTAAGTTCCTCCGTGAAGGGAGAATGGAAAACTATTTAGGAAAACACACATTTAGGTACATCTTGACGGTATTTGAACTCTGACCCAACGCGGCAGGCAAACCAGACTAGCTTATACCGATGCCTTTGTCCGCGTGCTCACCAGTGCGGGTCACAGACTATTTATTTGCTGTTTTACACGGCTAAATACTTTAAGTTTCACTCTAGCAAAAAATTTTTTTTAAAAATGCTGCTTTTTGAAAATTAAATAATTGAATTGTTAAATTTGATTTTTTATGTTATTTTGTAGAAATAAATTTAGTTCCACGCTTTAATTCCATAGATTTGGTACGTAGTAGTTCCGATTATAAACTAACAAATGATTGAAAATTTGATAATTAATTTTTACAGTTTGGTTTTTAGCGTTGGTTGTTGCAAAGTATGGGTGACCTGGTGGTCTAGGGGTAAGGTGTCAGACTTCTGTGCTGAGGGTCCGGAGTTTAATCCTCGGTCCCGGTACAGATTTATCTGATTGCCAAACCCTTCCTTCACCTCTGACAAGATGTGTATTAATCACAACTTGTGAATGTGAGGAATGCCAGACCTCCACCGTGGTTCGGATTCCACATTAAACTGTAGGTCCTCCATTTCATCTCACAATCACCCTACCATTACACATTAGCGTAAGTGCGTATAACCCGAACGGGTAGTAAGACGCGGTACTAATAATAACAATAATAATAATAATGTTGCAAAGTATGAAAACTGTCACGGTAGCAGTTTAGCATTAGTTTCCGTACAATTTTATTGACAGAAATTGAAAGCTATAATTGTATATTCTACATGCTATACATTGCCATTCAATATCTGTGATGGGGATGAATTAAAAAAAAATATTGAGCTCCAACATCGAATATCACATTGTTTTTGAAATAATTGAGAAGTAAAAATTTGAAAAATTACAAAATTACATATAGCGAATGAGTTCATATTACATTATAAGATATTGGCCTTTTGAATTGTATGTGTGTGAACATAATCTTTATTTATATATTTAACTCTTGCATTTATGCAATTACACCTATTTTTGTGGTTCTTTCTAAATTAATTTTGTATCATGAATATATTTTTGATATTCTATTTTATGTATATTCAAATAGTTGGATTTATTTGCAGCTAGTAATTCATATTTAAACTGATTTATAAAAAGGTTTTGAAATTTTTATAGAACCAACCAACACCCAATTAACTTAAGATGCTAATTTAAGAACACGGCTGGATTTGAACCCGTGGATATTGGGTCCTAAGACGACCACTTTATACCAAAACCACCGAGATAATTTTTTTTTTAAATCGTGCTATTTAGTGTTATATTTGACGGGCACTTCATAAACGTAATTATTAAATAAGCACTTGACTTACAGACGAATATAGCCTGGGTCAGTTCACCTAATGCTTATAAATCTATGATATTGTAATGAAATGAAATGTTTGTCATGAGCATTGTGCGATATCTACCACACGCAGAGGTATGAAATTAAAAAAATTAAAATAACCCCTGTGTACGAAAGTTTGCACCCGTAAGCAGAAAATTTAAAATTCTGATTAATTTTTTTTAACTAGTTAAAAACCGGGTAGGAAATAAAAATAGGCCAAAGGCGACGCAGCTCTTGAAGGCACACTAACTTTAAAGATACCTTCCACGTAAACCTAAAAACATTTTCCTTGGCAACGCTGAGTACTTTAACTAGTGTATTAGAAATCCATCTCAGTGTTGAATCTAATCACTGGGGAGGTAGATATTTGAGGCCTGCCTGGGTGCATACTAAGTAAACAATTATTCTAGACACTTATGTATAAATTGTATTTTTAGTTGGTATAATCTTTCAAATTCCACTGCAACATTTTTTATTAGTATCCCCAAAAAAAGTATTATGAAATATGCACGCACAAATACTTTTACAAAACATCTTATTTTTATAGATATAGATTTATAAATGTTATTAATCAAATATGTGCATAGTAAAATGCAATCATGATCTTTTAAAATAAATATATTTATTTGTTTCGCGTCTGCCACCCAGAGCTTCCCTTTAATTTTCCTCCGTGATATTGTGAGGGTCACATTCTCAATGAGCGCAGGCGGTCAGTTGGACCAAACTAGCCTAGATGATTACATAGTTTAAATATAATTAGTATGCTCGATTTGTTCGTACTTTAGATACTATATTAAAAAGATCAACTAAACTATTATGTGTTTGCCCCACAGGGGTAAGTATTCAACCACCACCAATAATAATAATAATAATAATAATAATAATATAATTATAATAATAATAACAATAATAATAATACGCAATGCGTCTTACTCTACGTTCGGGTTAAATGCTTAAGTACTAATTACGTTAATGAGTTAGGAATTGGGAAAAATTAATATAGAGGAAGTGAACCCGCATTTGCGTGGAGGTAGAGTGGAAAACAATTGAGGAAAAAAACAATTTGAGCTGAGCGAGATTCGAACTTCAATCTCTCCGTCCTAGACAGTCTAGCTCAACACAAAACTAGCGCGTTAACTAATTTAGCCACCAAGTTGGGTACCGACCACACCAAAAGTTGCTAGAAATACTTTCATATTTACATCGCAAGTACTATAATTAAATATGAAGATGCCCCTTTTAGTGGATAGTATTTTATTTAACACCGTGTATTACCACCCGTTCGGGCTATACACTCAGATAGTATTAATGCCGATACTATAATTATAGCTATATTAGCCGTTTCAGTGGCCAAACGGTCTAAGGTGCCACTCTCATGTTATACTGGCCGGCTGATGATGGGGATATTGGGGTTGGAATCCCAGTCAGGTCTACTGAGGGTGGTTTTTCCTAAATGGTTTCCCAATCTTCTTCCACGTAAATGCGGTTAAATCACCTCAAAAATGCTTCCTTTCTCATGCCTACTCATCATATTGATTATCACAATTATCATATAAAAGCGTATAACCTGGACAGGTAGTAAATAAAACACAATTAAAAAAATCTATATGCTTAAGCTGACTGGAAAAAACACAATATTGTGGTATAAATACGAGTTTAGAGAATACAAACATATATTTTGCAGCCATCATTGATAAAGTTTTACTATATTATTGGTATTTGAATACGTATTTATACTGACACTAATTAGAAAGGGTGACATTCAATTCTGACTGAGTTCACTATTTTTTTAACTAGTAATTTGCGTTTATGGAAGAACAAATATAGGACCCTTTTGGTGGTCACGGGGTCTAACGCGCTACTCTCGCAGTATATATCGGGGAGATCAAGGTTCAAATCTTGGTAGGGTGTATGTACTGAGGGTGTTTTTTCACAAAGTGGTTTTCCACTTTCCCTCCACGCAAGTGCGGGTAGACTTCATCTAAATAGACCTAAAACCGATAGCGTAATTAGTACATAAGTGTATAACCCTAACGAGTAGTAAGACGCGGTGATATATATATATATATATACATATATATGTGCACTACTGTATTCATTTAAAGCCATTAGTTATTTGGTCAAGAATAAAAGTTCGCCAAAATTGTAATAAAAGGTATTATTATACATTATTTAATAAGAGTGAAAATGTAATAACGTTTTCATATATTAATTATTTAATTCGATTTAACTCGTGTTTGTGAACTTTAATATGATTTTGATGTTAGAGACATATGAATTTTTGTTGAGATTACGTTCACAGACATTTTATTGTAGACAGTATTTGTTTAAGCAGAAAACAAATACAGCACGTCTTGAGGGTGCGCATTAAGAGTACGTGTCTGACAGATGGGTGCGACTGGTTATGTTACCTGTATAGTAAGATGGGCCCCTGCAAACACGATCATGATCATTAATAAACAACAATGAGGGGTGGTGAGTTTTGAATCGTGTTCCTTGACTCGCAACAGACCCCAATAACCTCGAAATACGAGTGTCTTTACCATTATATTATTTTCAAACAGGATAGCACGTCCATTTGACCACACACGGTCAATAAAAGTATCAATGAGACTCAAGAATGAGCTTAAGGAGGACGTGCAACGCATCCAAACTACAGGTTACTTAAGAGTACGGGCAAACAAAACAACAACAAAGCTATAACGTCAACGTCAAGTTTAGACCTCCTTGATTGGTCATAAAAGGAAAGAAGAGCGTTCTTCCGAGTCAATAACTGCTTTGTCCTTCAAGGTCACGCCTTTTTGAGAAGATCAGCGTGACCATTAAGAACCAATTTGGTATAATAGAAACCGGTATTCTGATCCTGTTTTTCCAGAATATAATTTATTTAGGTTTATATACACTAAATTTTCGGACAAAGAAAGGTCAGATGATCTTGCAAATGTTGGGTCAGTCTAGTGTGGGGAATAAACAAACAGGTATATTTACTATCAACAAACAGATATATTTACCATCAACAAACTGTGGAAGGATGTGGGAGGGTTGGGAAAGAAAAAAAATGGGGGAAGGGGATGTAAACTGTTAAGACAATTTGCAAAAGTTGATTTTTTCATGAATCTATATTTTTTTACCACCGCGTTTTATTACCTGTTCGCGTTATACACATATGTACTAATTACACTAATAGTTTAGGGATTAGGAAAGCTTAATTTAGAGAAAATGCACCCGCATTTATGGGGTGGGAGAGTGGAAAACCATTAAGAGAAAAAACACCCTCAGTGCACCCGACAGGGATCGAGACCCGATCTCCACGTCTTCGGTAGTCTAGTCCAACACGAGATTAGTGTGTTAGACCACGCGGCCACCGAAGCGGGCTATTTATATTTAAAGTCTCCTTTCTAAACACTTGCTTTAAATTCTATATTCCTCATTTCTACCTCATTAATTCAAATTTATGAATAGCTCAGACTGGTTGTAAGACGTAGTACACAAGAAACATAATTATGAAATAACTTAAAAACATAGTTTGAACATTCTTTTT
>CABFWB010001867.1:6895-27374 GCA_902151455.1 Timema bartmani | reverse complement strand
TATATCATTGTATATTATTTTATGCGTGTTCTTATGTGGAGTGGTGATGATACAATGTACATTATTCCGTTCAGAAATCTTACGAGTTTATAGAAAGAGAGAGAAAGTCTGTGCGGTGCGCCGTACCATTTATTTCTTTTTGTTTCTACACCGCGTTTAACAAACCATACAGATTATCCGCATATAGGAATGAGGCGGGCAGAATTGATAGTAAATGTACACAAATTTGAGTGGAGGGATGGAGTAAAATGATTTAGGATAAACCTCCCTCAGAGCATCCAGCCGGGATTTGAGCTCCTACCTCACCATCACCCAACCAATCAGCCTGGAAGAGCCTGACTTTTTGTACTCGTGCCAACTGATAAAGAGTATTGAATCAATTGCTTATACTATATATTTTTTAAATCTTTTTTATCTCTGCCAAGGTGACAAAAAATGTGACAGCTGAAAGAAAACAAAAGTGTTTTCACTTGAGTTTATTAGACACATTTTCATGAACCAACACAATTTTTTTTTAAAAAGATTGAAAACGTGATAATTTTTTTTTTGTATACAGGATATGCGGAAACTCATAGTCCAAACTGCATATATAACTTGTTTAAACCAAAAGTAATACAAAATCCCTATACACTTACATCCGGAAAACTACAGTATGCTAATACCATTAAATTGTGTTAAAAGTTTCAGTGTACAGCGCCTGGAGTTAAAAGCTGTTCAAGCATGTATGTACAACAGGTTGCATAGGAGATAGGCGCGTGGCACCGCACACCTCGACATCTTGGAGCACAGCAGCAGAACATTCCACAATTAATAGTAAACAACACACCAGTCCATCTAGAAATGCGAATACGTTCTGAGGGTTATCATTAATGGTCCTACATCACAGAAAATGTTTGCCACTATTACATGTGCAGTGCCGCGCGCCTAACTCCTATGCAAATTGTTGTACATGCATGCCTGAACAGCTTTGGTCTCCAGGCTCTGTACGCCGAAACTTTGAACACAATTTAATGGTATTAAAATAGTTTTCCGGATGTAAGTGTATAGGGATTTGTATTACTTTTGGCTCAAAGCAGCTATATGCAGTTTGGGTTATTAATTTCCAAACATCCTGTATATAATTTAAAACTATCTTATTACTGGCTTTGACGGAGCAATTATGGTTCTAATCCCGGTCTTATGGCGATTTTTCATCAATGGTTTCCCACTTTCCCTAAGCGAATATGAAGTTACATTTCCTCTATATTATTCCTTCCTCTATATTATTCCTTACTCATTACTACCACATTAGCTTAATTAATATGTAAGTCATGCGTATAATTCAAATGAGTAGTGATACGTGGCTGTAAAAACAATTGGGCCTTTCGTCGATGTATATTTTTTACAAATTAAAACTTGAAACTCTCTTGATTAAAACTCCTGGAAAAACAATCCCTCCACTTTTTAAATATATGTTTTTAAATTTAATTTCAAAGGTGCGTCAACAAAATTATGTAACTAACGTTTGAAATAAACGCAGTCCATTAATTTGTTCTTCCAGTTGCTGGAGGCGTTGATTCGTGTGCAGACATTGAACCCAATACTAAAACTTTTCCTCTGGTTTTGACAGGCTGTCCTGCTGGTGGGGGTGACGGCGTTGGTCGCCCTCGCTTGGGCCCTACCCGGCGACGTACGTCCTAGCTGCCTCTGCCGCCGTCGAAGATAAGTCGCAAGAGACGCTGGGGACGGCAGAGACGGGCTGGTACGGCGGCTACGGAGGATACGGTGGGCGCGGCTACGGGGGTTACGGAGGATACGGTGGGCGCAGCTACGGCGGCTACGGAGGCTACGGCGGTTACGGGGGCTACGGGGGTCACGGAGGCTACAGCAGAGGGTGGGGAGGAGGAGGATATGGTGGTGGCAGAGGATACGGTGGTGGATACGGCGGCGGCAGAGGGTGGGGGGGCAATAGCTACTACTGGGGCTGAGCCTTTGGTCAGTAGTAACCTCCACACTCCCATGTGATACGGACACGATTTCATGGGCCTACATCGCCGCGTTGCATCTGATTTTGAGCTGGTTATTTATGAAACACGATTTTCTCTTGGTGCTTTAATGAATAGTGTCTACCAAACAACAACAATAACAAAAATTAATTTAAAAAAAATCACTCTAGCTACATTCCATTAGAACAATATTTAATGTAAATTGTATATATATTCTATCTTTGTAACTGTTTCATGTAGCAAATACATTTTTATACATAATTATGTCATGTGTTTTTAATTATTTTCTTTAAATACACCATAAAGAGCCAACGGAACTGTGGTTAGATAAAACAACACTTGATAAGGGCTTCAACTACTTGAGGTTATGTCATTTTACTACAATATTTATTATAGAATTGTCGGGTCTGAAGCTTCAAAAACACTAAAACCATCCTCAATTAGCTTGTGTTGTTACCCTATACAAATGATTTAAAATTTTCCTATGCTTCTAACTATTTACCTTAATCTCAGAACTTTGACATTTCGCATAAAACATCCTTGAAAATGAGATAATTTCGCCGTTTCACGAAATTCACTAAAATTATAAAACTTGAAATTTAAGGTTTTTAGTCTTATTATTATTATTATTATTATTATTATTATTATTATTAGCACCGCGTCTTACTACCCGTTCGGGTTATACGCACTTACNTGGTAGGGTGATTGTGAGATGAAATGGAGGACCTACAGTTTAACGTGGAATCCGAACCACGGTAGAGGCCTGGCATTCCTCACATTCACAAGTTGTGATTAATACACATCTTGTCAGAGGTGAAGGAAGGGTTTGGCAATCAGATAAATCTGTACCGGGACCGAGGATTGAACCCCGGACCCTCAGCACACCTTACCCCTAGACCACCAGGTCACCTTTTTAGTCTTATGCTATAATATATCTCCTCCTCAATTTTGTTATGAACTATATTTTGAAATAACAAACCTTTACTTAAAATAAGCGGGATTTCTGGATGTCTGCAACGTGTCTTAAGCGTTAAGGTAGTCGGCCCCTCACAATCTCTTTGTGTTAATACAAGCTGTTTTAAATTCAAACGTTTAAAGAATTTATACATTAAATATTTAAACAAAGAGGTATGTAAGAGGAGAATAGGAGAGACATGTAGCAATAGTGTGTGTGTATGTGTATGTGTATGTGTATGTGTATGTGTATGTGTGTGTGTGTGTGTGTGTGTGTGTGTGTAGGGTGGTGGGTTGTAACATAATTAAAGACAAGCGTGGAAAAATACCCGATGTGCACCAAGTACGGATTCAAACCCAGCGCTTTACGTCAACAGCCACTTAGCCACTCGAGGTTAGTATCGGGGCACAGTAACATATTATTAAGCCTTGCAGTAACAATATAATAGTTGTCAGGAAATCTTGGGCTATACAATCAAGCTCTTCATTTTAATGGTAGGTCATACTTATTATAATTATTTTAACAAACAATTCTTGGACAAATATTTATTTAAAAAGTAGATGGATATTATTTAATTTTTTACATTTGATAAAAATTATTATTTTCTACTCGCATTGGTAGGTACACGGTCTACATGTCAAGATCATTTAGTCTAGCTCGCCAGTGAGGGAAAAAGTCAGTGTTAGAATCCTGGCAGGGTGGTTTTTTATAAATGGTTTCTCACTCTTACAAGCAAATATGGGTACATTTCTTCAAGAATTCTATCATACTATCGTAATTAATATATATGTACTGTAAGTATATCCCGAACGGGTTGTAAAACAAACGAGCTTTTTTATTTTATTTTTCTTTCTAGCACCACTAGTTTTTCTTTTGCTCGCAACATTTTGGCTCTCTTAAAAAAGTTGTAGATAGATTACGGTTGGCAAAATCCCAAATAGTTTTTGTATAATCTCTGGCCACTCGTGTTTTTGTGAGGTATATAAGGTTTTAGTGAGGCTTTGCTTGTGTTTTTTTCCTTTGTACATTTTTTGTTGCTTTTTACGTGGTATTCTGAGGTTTTGTGTATCCATACAGTGTTTTTAATGACGTTTTGTTTAGTTCCTTTTCACGGTCACCTGCGCAATGATACACACACACTCAGTGAAGACTGTGGTCAACAGATGGCAGCAGTAGTGTTCAAAAAAACAAAACTATTAGACCGGAAATATGATCAACAGTTCTAATAATTCTTATATTTTGTTAAAACATTATCATTATTAACCAAAATATATGTCTTATTGATGTTTTTAAAAACTAGTAGCATAGTTTAAAAACTGTATCTGAAGATACCAACTTTAAGTATCTAAAATAAGTTACTTTATATTTAATAATAATAATAATAATAATAATAATAATAATAATAATAATAGTAATAATAATAATAATAATAATAATAATAATAATAATAATAATAATAATAATAATAATAATAATATTAATAATAATAATAATAATAATAATAATAATAATAATAATAATAATAATAATAATAATTTCAATTTCAATTTCAATTTCCTTTATTATAGTGCCGACCAACAGTCGTAAGACCTATAACAGGCCAGCACTGAAAAGCACACAAGTACATACCCTACAATACATACATTTACATAAGAAAACATGATAGACAAAAAATGGCCAAATAATGCCATATACCGATAAACAACCACGAGACAAAAAAGTAGTTAATAATGATAAGAATAAAAAGTAACATTAAAAATAAATAACCAAATAGTGGTTAAAAGCAGTAACATTATGCAAAAAATAGATCAGAATATTGTAAACTTAAACAATGTAAACTTAAATAGTATTAAATAATATAGGCAGAACCTCTACAAGATAAATTATTGATATGGGATATCCTTAAATAACTCTCTGAGTTTAGCTTTCCTTTTATGATAAAAGTCGAATTCGACAAATCTAGAATTGGCACTATGGATACAACGACCTATAGGGCTTACCTTGTAAGAGCTATTAAGAAAAAATAATTTTTGATTACGAGAAGCCCGAGAAGGGATAAGAACGCCTACATGATCAAGGGCAAATTTGCAAGAAATTATGTTATTGAAAATATTAAAAACAAAAAGGGCATCACAATAAAGTCTACGCGAGAAGAGAGTTTGGAGCCCTAATAGGTTTCGAATTCTATCATAATCATAATAAATCCGGTTACTAAAGTATTTATCATAGCATGCAGCAACAAATTTTCTTTGAACGTTTTCTAACCTAAGAGAGTCAGTTAAGGTAATGGAATTCCAAGCAACAGTAGCATATTCTAACTTAGATCTAACCAGGGCATAATACAGACATAAAAAACAGTCAACTTTCTTAAATGATGAAGTAATAAATTTAATAAGCCCAAGTAGTTTCAATGACTGGGAAATGACATGGTCAACATGATAGTGGAAATAAAGTTTGTTATCCAGGAGGACACCAAGATCATTAATACAAAGGGTGCGAACTATGTTATCACTGCCCAATTTATAAGTAAAAAAGAAAGGATTAGTTTTCCTAGTGAAAGATATAGATTTGGTCTTAGATTTATTGATAGACATTCCATTTTCCAAAGACCATTGTAGAATAATAATAATAATAATAATAATAATAATAATAATTCACGGACCATTTTGAACCAAGGGTGGGTTCACTGTAAATAATTATGTTGCTAATTAATATTAACTAGTAATTTTTATTTTAGTAGTGCGTGTTAAGAATTTTAAGTTGAGTTAACATTTTTATACGCACTCTCATATGATATATAATCCTATTCCAAAGGAATTACCTTATACATCAATTAGAGAAATTACTAAATCTACTTTCATGAATTCATACGTCAATTCATGTGATATGAAGCTTTTACCTTTAATGGATATTACCAATACCTATAAAATAACACTAATCATATATTAAGTGCTATCAATATTAACTGTAAAAAAATATGTTTGTATTTTCTAAAAATCTCAACAGACCTACATTAGTTTCATATTAATCCCTCAAACTATGTTTAAAATATTTGCAATGATGGTTGAGTGGTCAAAGGTGGTTTTAAGGAAACGTTTCAGCAGATGATCTTCATTTTCAAACTTAATTCAATTAAGTTATCCCGAGCATTATTTTAAAACTGTCAACGTAAAATATAATAAAATACTGTTTCTTAAATTACATCAAATATATAATTTGAGTCTTTAAAATAAGAAGATTTTGCTGAGATCAAATATTTTCTTAGAACACTATCTCCTTTTATCCTTTGTATTTCTTTTTTAATTGAAACGTTTTGTTTATTTTTTATACTCTTTTGCTTTCAGGTAACACTATTCCAAACAATGATTTGTATACATTCTTCTTATTTAATTTTAAATAGAGTTATGTCAAGAAATATTGAAAAATGCACGTTGGTGCTGAAACTGATATTGTGACAACTCCCTTTTTCTCATAAGGGTGGGAGTACCATTCTGGTATGAGTTTTCGATAATCAGGGATAAACCCTTCTAACATACACTGTATTACCAACTGATTATATTAGAACACAACCGACAAACTGAGTGAATTATAAAAAGCCGCAATAGATAGTCCCTGGTCCGCTTATCTCAGCAATGTTAATTGGAAGTACAAATTGTTTCTCATCCAAAAAATAATAATTTAGATATAATTCGAAACTTGATTGAACACCCTTAGGAAGAATGGAAAGATTTCTGAAAGAAAAAAAACCTTCTTAATTTAAGTCGTCTGACAATTTAGCCCAGTCGGTAGCATGTCTGCCTACTGAGCTAAGGGTACCGGGTTTGATTTCCGGTATGGTTGAAACATTTATAATTGGTAAATTGTGGCTTTATCCTTTCACAGTGATGAATTAACGTCCGGGGGCCGGATGTTGTGTTTGTTCTAGATTTAAGCTAGTTAATAGTGTGTTGATAAAATCAGTTGGTTCAGAAAATGCACATTGAATAGCTCAAATAAATAAAATAAATCAAACTTCTTAGTCAACGAAAGTTTTTCCCTTGTCTCCTATTCAAGAATCAGCCAGTCAAAGCCTTGTCTCTCTTTTCACTCTTATATAACACGCGGAGTAATATTTGATGGGCATTCAATGGCATGGCCTGTCCGGCAGATGAGACGTGGAAATTGGCCTATTCACAGAAATTATGACGGGAAGAACGAGCTGGAAGACCGAGGGCACGAATCTTATTATTTCTTTAGACCTTATTTCAAGGTAAGATAACACCCCCTCTCCCCCTCTTCCTGTCGACACCTTGGTTTAGTCAGAACAACGTGTACTGCTCTTGGGTTTGACTTAAAGTAGAACAGGAATACTTTCAACCTAAAAATTAGATTTATTACTTTTCATTAATCGATTAAATGAAAATGGTATTTATCTTAATATTATGTCAGTATAGTTTCCAGGCTGCCAAGAACTTGCACATTAACACTAAAATTAATGTTTAAAGTCTGGCTGCACTAATATTTAAATACTGCTCCAAAAATCATCTTAGAATGAAGGCTTAAAGCCAATTTACCGGTTGAAGGACATTTTCTGACATTTAAAAATTTTATTAAAGATACTCCTATTTATTTATAAGCCCTGATATATACTATGCAGCTCTAATATTTGAGAGATTATGCCAATTTCAACAGATTAAAGCTAAATATAGTCAACATTTTATCAACGTAAATTATCTCAAGTAAAAATTAATCCTAGGTTGATCTAACTAAACACACACACACATATATATATATATATATATATATATAAAGACGGTAAGCTAACTAAACGCTTTTAAGATTTTGTTCTACATCTATTTAAAATTAGGTTTATTTAAGTGGATATTTTACCATGCTTTGCATCTTACTAATTTTCATTGCTATGCACTATTTACACTGATGGGATGAAAATGAGAAAGGTTGATGTTAAAAAAAAGTATACCTCCATTTGCGCCAAGAGAGATTTGGAAAACATATTAATACACTCAGTTGGAAATCGAAACCCGACCATCAAACAAGACGGTACTGATGCCTTTATCCACGTGCCCACCAGCATGTGTAAAAAAATAGTTATGCAGTCTTTCATACCATCATTATTTTTCTTAACCATTAAACATTTTATTTCAATGTATTATTTTAACGAGATGATTATTCAAACTTCTGGAATCTAATGCTCATAGTACCTGCTTTATAAATCTCCTCTTGACGTTCTCCTATAGAATCTCATAGCTGATGAGACCTGTACATTAGCGTTATAGGCCATGGAATACCTATTAATAACAAGACTCCTTATTTTATGTAACCTGCTATGTTGGGGGCACGTGGCTGACTAAATCAAGATCAAGTTTTTCATAGCGTGGTTTTCCGTATTCTATCCACTTCAATGATTGTTAGCTTTATTAAAAATTCAACCTCCTCACCCATTTTCCTTAAATAGTATATTTTGCGCTAATAAAATCCAGCAAACTATCATAAATGGACTGGTAAAAATTCCCTATTAACTACTAAACAGTTCAGTATTAGAATTATATAAATTATTTTAAATATACGAATAAAAATAAGCAATTAAGTTAAATCTATTTGCACTGTATTTTATAATTATATTTTAAACACACACCAGTGGATATGTGGTATAAGACACAAGACTCGCACTGCAGAAAATTCCCCATGACGGAGAGGTCGAGGTTTGTATCCCGGCTGGATACTATAGTGGCAGTTTTATCATCCTCTTTCCCCAATAGTGTAGATGCACTTCCTATAAAATATCCTCTTCATCTCAACTAATTATATTGACGCCTTAGAGACCAGTTGACCCCTGAAGCGGATGAGCGAGTATACTCTTATTTTGGTAGGAAGATCGTTTTGAAAGGTCTTACTTCGTACCAGAGTCCTACTGCATGGCAGTAAAAGGCCTCCAAGAAATATAAACTCAAACTATACAAAACAATAATTTTACCAATTGTTCTCTAAGGTTGTGAAACGTGGTCTCTTACCTCAAATAACGAAAACAAATTTAGGGTGTTCAAAAACAAGGTGCTTAGGAAGACAATTTGTTCAAACAGGAATGAAGGTACTGATGAGTGGTTGAGGCTACATAGTGATGAGTTACATAATCTGTACTCATCACAAGACATTGTTAGGATATTCAAGTCTCGTAGATTATGGTAAGCAGGACATGCAGCACGAATGGGATAATCTATAACTGTGTTCAGGGTATTGACTGGAAAACTCGATGGGAAGAGGCCATTGGGAAGACCTAGACGCAGATTGGAGGATAATATTAGAATGAGCCTGAAAGAGGTAGGGTGTAAAGAAGTGGACTGGATAGAACTAGCTCAAGATATGGATAGTTGGCCTACTTTTATAAGTGCGGCAGTGAACTTTCGAGTTCCTAATGCCATAGAGTAAGTCAGCCTTTGTGTATAGAGAACTAGCAAAATCTTATATTCTAACAGAAATTCGTAGAAATAATGGACTGTGGGAGTAAGAAAATATAATATTAGTATTTTATTGTTAATAAAAAATAAAAACAAAACTATTAAAACCCGGATTTCCACAGTCATGGTATCAAGGAGGGTAGTTTGTCAACATAAAAATATATGTTTCTTCTAAGGTCAAGCGAATAATCATACTTTAATTTCGCGCTTTAAACAAAACACTATTCTTATGTAAGCCCTCTTTTACATTCTTCTAGGTCGATAAAATATTATCTAAAAATAAATTATTTAGCAAAGTAGACTAAATCTTAACTAGCTTGAAACTATGCACGTTTAAAAGAGTTAGAACTTAAGGTTAAGTGATGCGTACGATAATTTAAATTTTAAGCTATATGACGACATATCATAGTATTCATAAGTATAATATTGTATCCTCGAATCACTCTTTGCAATTTGGAAAATTTTTGTTGGCTGTAAGCTCATGTATGTAACGCCTTCAACTGCCAAGTTAGTCTAGCCCACACGCCAGCTTTTCAGACTAGAGTGTATAGCTGGTGGCCTACTTGAGCGGGGTTGGCTTAATCTTAGGTCCTGACCAGTTACACATAACCGCTCTGATATTTCACTACAGGGGTAATACATCCTAAGGTGTATATTTTGTATATCTGTGATCTTATATCCTCCACACTAACGAGTTATAAAATAAACAACAGGTCTACACCTATAAATTACATCTGTATTTCGAAAATACCTACTTCGACGTAAATACTTAGTAATTATTTTAAAACAAGTGTAGCTACGTCTATCCCAAGGTTTAACAACGAGTTAATTCGAGGTAGTAGAGAGGAATAAAAGAAGAGGTTTCCACCCGAACTAGCTTGAATTGATGAAAAAGCTACTTTGCCATTATCTAGTTTTTTTTAGCACCGCGTCTTACTATCTGTTCGGTTTACACGCTTATGTACTAATTAAGCAAATAGTTATAGGAATGAGAAAGGTTATATTTATAGGATGTGTACCCGCATTTGAGTGTAGGGACACTTAGATTCAAGTCTCGATCTCCCCATCATCGGCAGTCTAGTCTTCTGCAAGAGCGATGCCTTAGACAATACGGCCACCGAAGCGGGGTTTTAAATTAGTAATAACATATTTTGCGCCTACATGGTATATTCACTCTAGTGAAAATATGATTTGATATAACTCTATTAAATTTCTTTCTTGTCATATACCTTTAATCGTATGATTGGAAGATATCTGGCAGCTTCGAAAGCTACTAGATTTCCTTTAATATAGTTATGCGTTAAATTAAATGTGCTAAGATTGTCATGTTAAAAAGATAATATAAAAGCTGGATTGTAGTAGTATCAATAATAATAATAATAATGCCTGGAAAGATGATTAAAATATACAATGTGTAAAAATAATTCAAATAATGTCGCCAGGTTTGAAACCCCTAAAACCCCAAACTTTAGGATTGGGTCAAGCACGCAGTCACTAAGCTAACTCTGCTATTATGAACACACGACTTACAAACTGAATGAATAGTGAAGGGCCTGCTTAGGTGGCTGCGTGGTTTTAGGAGTCACTCTTGTCTTAGATTAGACTGCCAATGACAGGGAAATCGGGGTTCGAATTTAGGTCAGGTGTACTGAGGGTGGTTTTCCAAAATCTGTGTGTGCAGATGTGGGTATACTTCCTTTGAGTTTAGCCTTACTCATTCCTAGCACACAAGCGTAATTAGTACATAAGCGTATAACCTGAACAGGTAGTAAGAAGTGGTGCTAATAAAAACAAGTAATAGTGAAGGTAAACAACTAACTTATTACACAAACCATTATAAAAACATTAGTTCAAAACCTGCTTAGAAGGATTAATTTATGTAGGAAGTTGACTCTGGCGATTCTTCACCTGGTTACGAGTCGCAGTTGCTTATACGCCGTTGAAAGTTGTACAAGACTTTGTTCCAGCGCGCAACAAACATTAACCTTGGCTGAGAATACGTGGAGGTTTCCTACATGCGTCATTCAACAATCCAGTTATTTGTCGTCGAGACCAAAACCTCAAATAACACCTGTATTTTACCTTGACCGTGGTACCAGCTTAAATACCATGATGGCCTTCAGCGACCACCGTCATATTTTGGTAAGTTCATTTCTCAGTAAAATATGTTTTTCGTAGTCAAGAATACAATTTTATTTTGTAAACAAGGTGATAAAATGAAAGGAGGTAACTTTTCCTGTGGGTTCTTGGAAAGGTAAAGAAGAGTTGACCTTGGTATGACTTTACTTTACATCCATTACTACTTCCAGCCTGTGGCCTGGGTCAGTCTACTTAAAGCACTGCGTCTTACTACCAGTTCGGGTTATACGCCTATGTACTAATTACATTAATGGGCTAGGGATTAGGAAAGATTAATTTAGAGAAAATACACCCGTATTTGCGTGTAAAAATAGTGGAAAACCATATTTTTTAAACTCAGTGCACCCGACTGAGATCGAGGCCCGATCTCCCCATCTTCGGAAGTCTAGTTTATCACGAGTGGTAGCTCGTTAGACCACGTGGCCACTGAAGTGAGTAGTTTTTTCATTTTAATTTAAGCCATATATTTTTACACTGTCAGTTGGCTAGGCCTGTCTTAGCTTCATATACCTTATAATCTAACTTAACACAAGGACAGACACACCATCCAGTCTGCGGCCATTAATTCATCAATGTGAATGGGTAAACCCACATTTCACCAATGATACATTTTTCGGCCATGCTGGAAATCGAACCCGGGACCCTTAGCTCAGTTGACAGACATGTTACCAACTGAGCTGAAGTGACCTTGGTATGACTAAAAATGAAAATGAAAACGGGAGGTGACATATTTATAGATATGTCCAGGAGTACTGAGGATTTTTTTCATAAATGGTTTTCCTACTACATAAATGCGGTAATATTTTCTTTAAATTCTACTTTACTCACCCCCACCATTATAGCGTATTTATCTATGTAAATATAAAATAACTATAAATGGAAATGTAAAACTAAGCGTTGTTCTTTCGACCTGATTAATATAAGTGTGTTTTTTCCTCACCGCGTCTTACTAGCCGTTCGGGCTACACCCATATGTAGCCTACGCATTACGATAATATTCAAGGGATTGCGAAAGTTACGCCTTAGACCACCAAAGCGCGTTTCTTAGTATAAGTATTCAAGTTGTCTACAAATTAAAAAAACTAGTTTTCATGATTATTTTATGACATTTTAACACTGGATAGTATTTAAATAATATATTCGTTGACTTTACATCCATTAATGTTTCCAAACTATGGTCTGAACCAGTTTTTTTTTGTTCAAGTCATATATTTGCCACTACCGGGTCGTTAGGTCTGTCATAGCTTCAGATGTCTTATAATCTAGCTTAAGACCAGAACTGACATAACATCCAGTCCCCGACATCATTGTGAAAGGGTAAACCCACATTTCACCCATGATCATTTTTTTGGCCGTGCCAGGAATCGAACCCGGGACCCTTAGATCAATAGGCAAACACGCTACCAACTGAGCTAAGGTGATAATCGTGCACCAACTATATGAATATAATTTGGATATGAGAAAAAAAATATTAAAAGATTTATTTTCACTAGTATGATGAGAAGATCTCAAAAGTTTTATTGTATTTATAACAAAACTTAATTTAATGACTTTTGTGACCAGTTTTAGGCTCGATAATGAGAATACCCTTTCTTTAAAAAAACACGTTACCCTTTTACTGCGTTAGTTCTACACCCTCTAGTGTTCACAAACTATGGTTTCAACTGTATTAATTGAATCATTAAATCTCTGAGTCAATGATGAAGTTTCCAGTGGCGTGGCATAGAGTGCTTTGAGGGTAAGTAGAACAAGGGAATGTATTTTCTTTAGTAACTGACTTATGAATGTTATTCTGACCCACTTCAGAGGTAGAATGGTCCAAGGCGTCACTCTCTTGTTATACTGGTCTGTTGTTGACGGAGATATAGGGATTCAAATTCTAGTCATGGCTACTGAGGGTTGTTTTTACAATTTTTTACACTCTCCGTCTACGCAAATGTGGGTAAATTACCTTTAAAGGGCTTCTTTCCTCATCCTTAACCTATTAGAGTAATTATAATAAATGAGTACAACCTGAACTGGTAGTGAGATGCGGTGATACATTTTTAAAAATTCTGAGTGATGATAACTTATCGTAGGTACAGTTAAAATTATCTCTGCTTCCCCTGGCAGCACTTCCCATCACGCCACTGGGAGCTACCATACCTTGAAGGTTACCCACGTGACGATACCCACGTTCCGAGCAACACACGCGTTACACCTATGACCACGTGTGATAGGATTGTTTGTGGCTACTTGGATGAACAAAGAAAACACGTGGTCTCATGCTTACGTTTAACGCCGTTTACAACTCTTCCGGGACCTGTGGTATGTGCTCAGGTGTGTAAAGCCAAGGTCAAAGAGATCGGCAGTTGTGTTTAGCCGATTGATTAGCAAGTCTGGATGTAATCCGGTAGGTGACTCCGCCCCCTCTGGCTAAGTGAGAGGGGAGGTTGGTGACTTTAGCATAGCAGCTCCAGGGGAATCTGACCAGATGTGACATGAAAAAAATAATCGTCCTATAACCCAGATATTGCAATTCCTCGCAATTGGATTAGTCTAGCTAATAACTGTACCGCGTTTACTAAAATTAATTTGTAATTCGTGTGCTGATGACTAGAAAGTGCACTTTTAACTAATTTTGTATTGTTGTTGATTCTGAGTTCTAACATTTACTCAGCTCCTTAGCAACATATTGTATTAAATGGCCGTCCATCTTTATTTGCACCAACCTACAAGATAGTTTTGACGAAACTAAATACACAAAAACTGATTCATACACGGGATTTAAACAACCGTCATTCTCATTCTAACTATCTCATAATTATCTAGAAACACAGTAAGATTTAATGCATTGAATAGTTTCACAAATAAATATTTTAATTTAGCTCAAAGTGCTAAACTTACGACGCTAGTTCCTAGCTTCCCTATTCAGGTCTTACGATCTACTTTCAAGTTACCCATCCTTCAATTTATGATGTCAGATCACAGCTGATAGACGCTCAGAAAACTACTGCTACTCAGCGCTCAGAAAATAACTGCTGTTTGACGCTAAGAAAAAGCTAGCTGATGCCCAAATCACAGCTACCCAACGCCTAGATAATAACTGCTACTTGATGCTCAGAAAATAACTGCTGTTTGACGCTAAAAAAAAGTACTGACACCCAGATCACAACTAGCCAACGCCCAGATAATAACTGCTGCTTGACGTTCAGAAAATAGCTGCTGTTCGACGCTAAAAAAAAACCACCCTGCAAACTGATGCCAAGATCACAGCTTCCCGACGCCCGTATAGTAACTGCTGCTTGACGCTCAGAAAATAACTGCCGTTCGAAGCTAAAAAAAACCCTCTGCTAACTGACGCCCAAATCGCAGCTGCCTAAAGCCCAGATAATAACTGCTGATTTACGCTCAGAAAATAGCTGCTTCAAATTATTATAAAATTTAATTTTACCAAGCATAAAATACTTGTCAAAGTTTACAGGGTTTTAATAAACTTTGTAATAAATAATATGTTTCCTTATGCTGCTGATAAAAGTGTAGACTTACCAATTCTAGTAATGATTACAAGACGTGTGTTATGCCTGAACTACATACAGCATGGAAAATCTAAGTTTCTGCCAAATCAATTTTCGGAAAGTTTAATATGAAGGGAATTGTCAGCAAATTTGCTTGATCAGGGAAAAGTCATGGAATTTTTACATTTTGTATATAAAAACACAACTCCTCCTACGTTTGAGGTGGTTTTTTTCAACTAATATGTTAAGGAAGGAAAATACTGTAAATGTTTAAAAATAAAACTAGAGTTTGCGGGGAATATACCAAAATATTTACTATATATATGTATATATACGAAAATTTAGGTTTGTAAATTATTTACCATTTTATTTAAACGGATGGACATGAAAAAATATTAATTTCTCAACACAGAACCTACCTTTTAAAATATCGGTTGGGTTTTTACTTTCCAAGGTAATTAGCCTATTAGAGTATTTATTAATTAAAAATAAATAAAGTGTAATTACATGTTTTCCCTTATTGTCGTTGCTAAAAAAAAGTTACTCTTAACGAAAATATAGTACTTATTACAAATAAATATACATATCATGGTAATAATAAAGAACTAAAATTATTGTCAGAGTGAACTGGAATAACAAGTTTTTTTTTCTCTACATGTGGTCATGTTTTAATAGACAATCCCGTCTATAATTATGCTAATTATAGAGCTCAAGAATAATTTTTATTTGCCTTTATAATAATCACAACTTGTTTTTACTCTCAATGAGGCACAAAAATTATATTTAAATTTTAATATATTAACAATGGCATAAATTACTAGGATTTTTTTTACATTTCACTAACCCCCAAAAAATCCACAAAAAAACACAATTAAATAAATAGGTAAAATAACACATATGATTTTTTTCTTCTCTTTCAATTGTTTATTTTCATAAATCTTCTTTATTGGTCTTTTTTAGCACCGTGTCTTATTATCTATTCGGGTTATACAGTGAGGTACTATTACGCAAGTGGTTTTCGGGATTAGGAAGGTTATATGGAGAGGAAGTGTACCCTCATTTGCGTGGAGGTAGAGAAGAAAACAATTTTGAGAACCACCCCTATTTTATCCGACCTCGATCTCTCCGTCATCAGCAGTCTCGTCTACTGCAAGAGTAGCATCTCAGACCACGAGACCTCCGAAGCGTGTTTTATTGGGTCATTAAAAGGTAGTACAGAACAATTTTCAAGATATTTAAATTTATTGACATAATAGTTGTTTGGTTACCATCGAAAACTATATTTTTAATTAAAGGGGCTCATTGCTCCACAATAAGACAAAGTCTGTTCAGCGTAGGAATTGTTTTCTGAAAGGCCTTTTTCCCTACCAGAAATCTATTATATAGTAGGATATTGGCAGGAAAAAAGACCTTTCAGAGAGTAATTCCTACCATGAATGGAGTTTAGTTATAGTAGTTTTATACTGTACTAGTTGATGTACCCGTTCTTCGCATGGGGATTCTATAAAGGTTTTTTTCGTAAATCAAATTAACGACAGGGAAAAGTAGCCAAATATTAAATTATGAATATTAGTCCTTTATTGATTTAAATTGTGTTACAAAATGAGGGTGACCTGGCGGTCTAGGGATAAGGTGTCAGACTTCTGTGTTGGTGGTCCGAGGTTCAATCCTTGGTCCCAGCACAGATCTATCTTATTGCCAAACCCTTCCTTCACCTCTGACAAGACGTGTATTAATCACAACTTGTGAACGTGTGGAATGCCAGTCTTCCACCGTGGTTCGGATTCCACGTTAAACTGTAGTTCCTCCATTTCATCTCACAATCACCTTAACATTATACATTGGCGTAAGTGCGTATAGCCCGAACGGGTAGTAAGACGCGGTGCTAATAATAATGTTAAAAATGAGAAATGTAGGCTGATTAAAATACAATCTCTAAATATGATTTGAACATGTGCCAAAAGCTGAGATTGGTTTTGAAGATTTAAGTAATAACTTCGCTTTACACAATATTTGAACTCTTGCCTGATGGTGCTAGAAAAATAAATGATACAGTGCACCGCACAGACTTTCTCTATCCTTAATCTTAAAAATAGAGACATTTATCAAAAACTCGAAAAGTTTGTGAAACTGAAAAGTATACACTATTACAGAAACACTCCACCAAAGAGCATAAATGTAATAATCCACAATGTTACAGAAACGTTGGAAACGTTGGATATGTTCACCAAAGAGCATAACACTCAATTATATATTTAAAAGTATTTCATAAAAATATAGTTATATGTTCGCTTATAGCCCAGAAACTATTGGTTTTATAAAATCATATTCCATATTAAAATACGTATAACTTAAACAGTACTACAACTTTACAATGATGAGTTAATTAATATCTTAAATAGTTGTGGATATCCGATCAAAATTGGAAACTATTGAATATTTAAAGTGCCCTTAAAGTCATTTTCATGGGAAAAAGAGAACTGACATTTGGTTTATAACGTTAAACAATGATTATTAGGGACCGGATTTTGCCTATTTGCTTTTTATTTTCCTAAATCGTAAAACATAGGCTGTTGATATATATATTTATTTCATGTTATTACGATTACAATATGCTATTTTTATAGTGCCTATAATTGCCTATTATGTTGGTTTTTGCCTATTTTATGAATAAAAGCCTTAAATGCGCCTATTTCGGCTTAGTACTCTCTTTTTCCCCCTTCTGAAAGAGGTTTAATTTCTTAGAAATTGAAGTTTCAGCATTGTTGAGGGGTGGGGGGCAGGGAGGAGGGAGAAGGTATGTGACGTGGCTTTAACTGACATGCTCTGTCCTTGACAGACTATGTTTATACAGGGCCACGTGACACGTACTTTCCTGGACATGTGACGTGGCCTGCACTACTCATTGGTCATTGCATTGCGCGGGAGAAATTCCCATAATTTACCCTATTAAATGAGACATTCTTGTATATAGGCTTAGTATATATTTGTACATTTT
The DNA here is from genome assembly GCA_902151455.1 of Timema bartmani. NCBI lineage: Eukaryota > Metazoa > Arthropoda > Insecta > Phasmatodea > Timematidae > Timema > Timema bartmani. Next base: position 9,345 of record CABFWB010001867.1, on the reverse strand, counting down.
TCCTTGAAAACCGGCCTAAGGATTTTGATGAAATTGAAATATCTAGCGTTTTCGGATGCGAAATAGCAATTTAGCTAGGTCTAGACTTTGGGAAAACTCATTTAGTGGGTATGAGGGGGTGGAGGGTAAATATTTGTAAATTATCTTGAAAACGGGCTCAAGGATTTAGATTAAATTGGTTTATCTACCGTTTTTGGGTNAAAAAAATTCCCTTGATATCCTGTGAAGTAGAACGTAGCTTTTTTCAGCCACAAAATCATTCTATCAGACAATAGAACCAATTTTAAAACGGAAAACCTAGAAAAGTATCTGGTGATTTACAGCAATATAAATTGCTTGTAAGCAGCAGGTAATAAACTTGCAGTAAAATAAATTTTACATTGTTTATAGGCCTATTTTTTATTAAGTGCCTATTTTGGTGCCTAAATCCCATATTTTTAGTGCCTAATTGCCTGCCTATTTTAAACATTTTTGGTGCCTAAGGATCCGGTCCCTAATGATTATATACAAAATTTAGTAAAAAATAGTTTAAGTGGATTTTGAGAAAATAGATGTTATCTCTTTTTGCCCTTCAGTAAACAACTACCCTTTATTTTAGAGTTGGATATATAAACCCAAAAACTCGTCAGGGGGATCATATGAAAACTCAAGATACCAAGTTTTAGCCCGATCGATAAAATGGTTTCGGCTCTAGTCCAATATATAGACAGGCAAAGAAACTGTAGGATGGCATCGCGAAAACCAATTTTTGTTTTCAGGGGATCAGGAAATTTGAACATCCATCGAAATATCGAGATTTTTTTTCTACTATCACAATAATTCTCTCTCCGAGAGGACGAAACAAAGGAAAAAGAGCCTCACATTCCACCAAAGATCATACATCAAAGAGCTATTACACTGTTACAAAACCGTTAAGAAAGGAAGAACGTATGTGTGCACCAAAGATCATAACAATAATGTTCATTTTTAGAGACGTAACTAAAATAAATAGTACACTACCATGCACCGAACCGACTTTCTCCGGTTTTAATAATCAAATAGACACTTACTAAAAACGCGTAAGATATATTGAACGAAATAATAGTTCTAAACATTGTTGTAGGGAACACTCCACTAAAGATCATAAATTAAATGATACACACTGTTAACTTACTCTAACGGTACTCTATGGTATTGGGAGCTAGGAGCATTGTTACAGAAAAATTGAGAAAAAAGAATCATTTTTGTCCACCAACGAGCATAAGAATTAAATTCCTTTTTAAAGACTTGAATTAAAAGGTATATAATATATTTGCCTATGGCTTATAAATTATTTGTTTTATAAAAATATATTTCAAATAAAATATTTTTATATTTATAGTACTACAACTTTACAATGATAAGTTATATCGTATCTCAAATAGCTGAGAAATGATGAAAATCGGAAAATTTCCCTAATGTAAAATATCATCAAAGCCATTTTCACGAGAAAATGAGAATTTCCATCTTATGTATAGTGATAAACAGTGTAGGGCATATAAATATAACATTTAATCAAACTTACTAAAATTAATTTTGGGAAAATCGATTTGTTCTCTTTTTGCCCCTCAGTAAACAAGTTTGGACATGAATAAAAACCATACAAACCAACCCAATGACCCCCCTCCCCCCCACTCTAATGACACCCAAACCTCCTCCCCCGCCCCCAGGATAACAAATCGCGATTAATTATGATAATATAGGCTAAAAAACTGAGATAAAGAGGCTCTGCCGGTATAAAGAAGCTGTACCGACGAGGCCTACAATCTACTGACCGCGTTACAATACGAATAGTCCGGCCAGATAGAACGTAGTTTTTTCCGTTTATTAATTTTGTAAACTGGCCGTAGCTTTAGTAATTTGCGCTATTTATGAAACTATATTTTATAAATATTCCTTTAAGAACGTTATATAAAATGTTTGTTGAGCCAGATGTTTATCTGAACGACAAACAATAATAATATTTAGCACCGCGTCTTACACCCGTTCGGGTTATACGCTTAAGTACTAATTACACTAATGGATTAGGAATTAGGAGGGTTGAATTTAGAGTAAGTGAACCCGCATTTGCGTGGAGGGAAAGTGGAACCCCCCCCCCCATTTGCGTGGAGGGAAAGTGGACGACAAACAATAATAATATTTAGCACCGCGTCTTACACCCGTTCGGGTTATACGCTTAAGTACTAATTACACTAATGGATTAGGAATTAGGAGGGTTGAATTTAGAGTAAGTGAACCCGCATTTGCGTGGAGGGAAAGTGGAACCCCCCCCCCCATTTGCGTGGAGGGAAAGTGGACGACAAACAATAATAATATTTAGCACCGCGTCTTACACCCGTTCGGGTTATACGCTTAAGTACTAATTACACTAATGGATTAGGAATTAGGAGGGTTGAATTTAGAGTAAGTGAACCCGCATTTGCGTGGAGGGA
>CABFWB010001866.1:117133-131779 GCA_902151455.1 Timema bartmani | reverse complement strand
GGGGGGGGGGTATGTTGAAAGGGAAAGCGAGAAAAGAACCGTATTTTTACTGTTTAGTGACTGAAAATATTGACTGACGATACTTAATAAAAATAATTTTTGTCACCATGTCTTAATATCTGTTCAGGTTACTTATACGCATATATGATAATAGTTACTCTAATTGGGTAGGTATTTAAGAGGTAACCTACCCGCATTAACGTGGAAGAAGAGTGGGAAACCAATTAGGAAAACCGCCATCACTACAGCCGATCGGGATTCGAAGCCCTAATATTCCCGTCTTCAGCAGGCCACGAGAGTGGCGCCATAGACCATTCGATCACTGAATTTGGTTGGTAAAAATGTCGCTTCAGTAGCTATGTTTGGTTTAATTTTCCTTACATAGTAATCAAAACAGTTCTTGAGTAGTCTACTTGTCTTGGAATTTGAACAAAAACTTCCACATTATATGTGGATTTCACGGACAGTTGGCTAGACTCGGTACACGGACATTTGCCTATACTCAGTACATGGACAGTTGGCGAGACTCGGTACACGGATAGTTGGTGAGACTTGGTACATGGATGATTGGCAAGACTCTGTACACGGATAGTTGGCGAGACTCTGTACACGGATAGTTGGCAAGACTCTGTACACGGACAGTTGGTGAGATTCTGTACACGGACAGTTGGCGAGACTCGGTACACAAACAGTTGGCGAGACCCGGTACACAAACAGTTGGTGAGACCCGGTACACAAACAGTTGGTGAGACCCGGTACACAAACAGTTGGCGAGACCCGGTACACAAACAGTTGGTGAGACCCGGTACACAAACAGTTGGCGAGACTCGGTACATGGATAGTTGGTGAGACTCGGTACACGGATAGTTGGCAAGACTCTGTACACGGATAGTTGGCGAGACTCTGTACACGGACAGTTGGCGAGACTCGGTACACAGACAGTTGGTGAGACCCAGTACACATTATACAAAGTAATTAAAAGTACCCGGCAGGCAAACGCTGTGCATGTTGTGTGCCGGTTTTATTTGGTGCGACTGTACGTCGAGGCCGACGCTTGTACATGGAACGTACTGTATTAGTCAACGCCAAGCAGAAGATACTATCAAAAGTGATCACACGCCCTACATGCCCGAGCCCCATGCAATAACTACATGATGAGGTGCCAAGAATCGCTTGTCGGCGGGAGACAAATTATTATTCCATCTTTATTGGCCTAACTTTTTTTATTAGGGTTCAAAGAAAACACCAGGTTGCCACCTCTTCCCTCCTGTTCACCCTACACAGTAAAAAATAACACGTGTCTCTCTCACATATTGAATACATATGTTTGTTATTTTTGATCGTGTGAGTCTATCTCTTATTAGGGGGATGCTAGTTGTTCAAGAAATGTCGGCGATATTCTTAGTTTGCGCGGATGGTCTCGCGGGATTTTCTGTCAGACTTCCATTTGCACAAGGTCAAAGTAAAAATTATAATTTCGGCCGGCCACATTGAGTGTAATTTTCTATGTCTGACTTATCATTAAGATTTTTCTATCCCCGCCATGATAAAAACACTTCCTCTAAACTAGTTTATTAATTTTCATTCCTTCACCCTAGATTAATATGCTAATGATCCCAAATTTGCTTCTTGGAGACTTTAGATAACTATAGAGTAGCCCAAGGGCTTCGTGGGGCATGGTTTGAAAGACGCTTCCTTAAATGTCTCGTAAAATATAAAACATTTACAAATATATTTAGTAACATTGTTTAGTAATTTCGTCATATAACCATGTTTTATTGGTGTGGATGATAATCTTAAGGCCCTTGGCCCTGTGGATTGCAAGTCTAAAACTTATTTTGTGGCATGTTGGACAGGAGGGTGAAAGGCGTGGCGTGGCTTCACAACCGACCAAATTATCCTTCCGCGCCAACGAGAACAGATGGATCGTGGAAACCGTAGATGGCGCTCGCTACCGGTCAGGTCTTGCGGATAAATCATACGTTTGGAAATATCAGTTTTCTCGAGAGCTAGTGAAATTTTTATGTTAATATTTTCAACACTCCTTCTAAGATAATGTATAAATGTTTATTAATAGTTAAATTTTCTTATTTTTTGTTATGAAGCTGGCATTTTTCTATTGAAAAATGTAAATTTTATCGATATTTGATCACTGTTAAAACTATAGAGGAGGTGTTCATATAAAAAGTTTAACTTAATCAACATGATTCTATTCTTGAACAAACCGTTTCCGAAAAGAAAATTGTAAAACAATACAAATTATTGAAGATAACCGTTTGTTCCCTTGGCTCTGCATTTCCACGCCAAATGAAAAGGGTCAATCGCCTTAAGTCGATTTTTTGGTAGGGTTACTAATACAGAGATTGAAATAACCAACTCAGGCAATTTGTTTTGGAATAAACTAGCTAGGCTTACTAAGTAGATATTTCATTTCCGCGTTGTTGGACATGTTACGTGGAAACAGCTTTTATTTTTTGACTGCGTAGCACTAGTAGTTGTGGGAAATCAATTTCAAGCAAATAATAAACACACACGAGGCCATGGTTTTGGCGGTGAAAGATTGGTTGGCGATGATAAACGAGCCGCCAGCGTAACCGGCCCTGCCCCCAATTCTTTTTTCTCTTTTTTCTTTCACAGGGGTGAGAAATATTATCAACAGCAAATAACTTTTTGGTGAACCTCAAAGGAAGAAGGAAAAAAAGTTTGTTGTGTTGGTAGATTGCAATCTCCACGCTTTTCTCTGCTTGGTGTTTTCCTATTTCCCGCAGAATGAACCTTTAGAAGGGAAATTATGTTTTCCCATGAAAGGGTTTCCAGCAAGCCTGAACTCTTTTGTAACAAAGTTGATGAGAATCTCTGGATTATACGGATGTACTCCGCCTTTGGTGTGAGGCAATTCTTCGATCCGACAAAGTTTGTTAGTGTCTCGTATAAAATTTATTTTTTTCCATTTATTTACTAATTAGTAGGATATTGTTTGTTCTTACCTAATGTTAGAGCTACTGTTGAATGTAAACGAACCTGAATAGGTAGATCATGCTATACCGCATCACTTTCACTGTCTATTACAGGGAGAGCTAGTATTGATTGCCGATCGGAATTACGGGAGTTTTTTCCTGTGTGTTTTTCCATTATCCTTCCACGCAAGTACAGGTACTTCTAAATTTGACCTTCTTCATCCCTACCCCACTATCGTAATTAGCACATATGCATATAACCTGAACAGGTAGTAGACATTCCTGTATGGACTATACTATGGCCCTATCTTTTAAATTACGCCATAATGTAAACGTGTAAGGTAAGCTTACTATCTTTCAAGGTAAATGGAGTCTACTGTAGCCCCATAGCTTCTTTGGTGCTGACTGACAGTTCACAGCTGACTTCTGACAGTCAATATTTAGATTTATACTTAAATTTTGACTGTCATAAGTGACAGATACTAAAACACATGTTTTTTTGCAGATCATATGGTTTGGCGTAGGGATACATAATTTGGCCTGGTAGCTTTTCAAAGCCGTCAGCTGTCAGCTGTGAGCTGTCAGTCAGCACCAAAGTGCATATAACCTGAACAGGTAGTAGACATTCCTGTATGGACTATACTATGGCCCTATCTTTTAAATTACGCCATAATGTAAACGTGTAAGGTAAGCTTACTATCTTTCAAGGTAAATGGAGTCTACTGTAGCCCCATAGCTTCTTTGGTGCTGACTGACAGTTCACAGCTGACTTCTGACAGTCAATATTTAGATTTATACTTAAATTTTGACTGTCATAAGTGACAGATACTAAAACACATGTTTTTTTGCAGATCATATGGTTTGGCGTAGGGATACATAATTTGGCCTGGTAGCTTTTCAAAGCCGTCAGCTGTCAGCTGTGAGCTGTCAGTCAGCACCAAAGAAGCCATGGGGCTACTTTACGTCCATCGTTTCGCACTTTGCGTAGAACATGCTAATAACACTTCTAATATGAGCATACATTTTAGAACACATAATAATTAGTAAATTTCTTAAATAAGATTATGTATGTATATGATTATATAGGGTAAAACAAAGTACTAAACCCAAGCAATGTACTATTTGTTCTACCCCACTTTGCGACCAGTTTTTTATGCCTCACAAAATATAATTGTTTGCTCATCTAGTGTGTTAAAAGGCTTCAAGTACCTATTTTTACTTTTTCATTTCTAGAGAAAATATTGTGATCTTGAAAATAATCGATCTAGAGATTATGACAAATGTTCACGTTTTATGTGAACACGAACCCAAAAAAGTTGTTTTACAATTCTGTTTACCCCCATGTATTTCTTTGATGAGTAATCCTTTAAAATTCTACATTTTTCGAAAATAGATCGAACAATTTTGTTTAAAATGCGTATCTAGGAGTTTTTTGACATGACAAATAGAGCTATATAATTTATTTTTGGGCAGAAATTCATTGAAGGGTAGTTTACTGATGACTCATTTTTCAAACACTTGAAATATTTTACAAATGGCTCTAACGATTTGCTCTAAATTGTTATCTTGGTAGTGTTTGACATAGTAAATAATAATGTAAACTTATTTTAGGGTTAAGAACTAATTTATCGGTAGTTTACTGATGAGTGATTAAAAAAATGATTTTTTTTAAATGGCCCTAACGATTTGGTTCTAAATGGATATACTTTGTTTTGGGTAAAAATTCTATTTATAATCTTTAACTCAGAAGTCATTTTTAGAAATTTGAAAAACACGTTAAGAAAGAATTCAAAAGACTCATATTGTGTGCGTACATACATAAAGTGTGTTATAACGTTAAATACTAGAAAGAAATGCCCCTTAAATAAATGACGGTGAGTGCCGGGAAAAAAATATTACAATTATTGTATTCTTAATCTGTTTAATTAATAATTTGAAGATAAATCGTACATTGATCCACAAGGAAGTATTATTATTAGCATTAGATAACTTTATAATGAACTTTATAGTCAATAAAATTAATCAAATACAGTAATATTTATTCATAGAATGCCAAATATTAGTGACTTTCACTCAACGTTGGTAGTCAAAAGTGGTTTTCCTATAAAATGAGGGTTTATGTTTATTATTTTACTCTGTTTGTGTGTTCCCTATCCTTTTTCAAGTAACAAACACATTTGAACCCATGTATAAATACACAGTCTCCGGCCTAAACGGTTATTGTTAGGATTTTAGCATTTTCTTGAGTCTATTTTCTGTGCTAGGTGTTTGGTGATAAAGTCACAAATAGCAAAACTGGTGATTGTTGGTTCCTATGGCTACTATAAACTCCGTGGTGTGAGCCCTCAAGCGAGCTATACCGACCGAGCGATGATGGTGCCAACATTTGTGGATAGAGTGTGTCATGTGGTCAGCACAGCGAACCCCTCAGTGTTCTAAACCAGAGCTGCTACTTATTTATTCAAGCAGCTCCTCATTTGTCCTCACGAGGCCGAGTTTGACCCCGTTATAGAACCACTGCTTCATAAATAAAATATAAAAGCTCCGACTATCGAACCCGGAACTTCTGTATATATTTATGTGGCCAGGGACTCTGAACACTAGACAGAGCACAGAGGGAGTTAGTGTATTTACTGAAAATGTTTGGCTGTTTGATAAAGTTTGTAATTTTGTATGAGCTCTGCAGAAAAGGTATCTGCGCATGCTCCACCAGCCGACTGTCTAGCCACCCAGGTCTACCATCCGGAAAAACTGGAAATAGCCGGGAATGTTAAGTGGTCGGGGAAAAATTGGAATTAGTCGGGAATTTGGTAGATTAAAAAAAATATCCGGGAAAATGTTGCTTTACTCAAAATATGAAATATAATAATCATTAAATCAGTAAATTACAATATGATTCAAACTTCCTTTTTTTTTTGTAGCTGTGTAATATGTTTCATAATTCTCTAATTCCTAATAGACTACGTTAATACAAATAAAAAAACCTGTTTTTATTTTTAAATTTTAAAACTTATTATTACTATTCATAAAAAAGATTGACAAAAACCGTCGGGTTGGGGGGGATAGAAGGGTGTGACATACTTTTGAGTCGGGAATTTTAGGAAATGATCAGGGGAAATCGGGGACAAAGTCAGGAATTTCAATTCTCAAGTCGAGTCGATACCCTGCTAGCGCGCAATATTGTTCACAACCACATCTGTACGGATACAGGCCTCGTGTGTCGCGGGAAGTTGCCCCAGGGCGTAGCTTTGTAATACGACCGATTGGCGTCGCGTGCCTCCGCCCAAGATTCGCTCGCGAGATAAGAACTTGAGGAGGGTTGGATAAGCGTTGCGTCACTGCCATGTCAACCAGTGATAAAGCTTCAGGGGTAAGGATGGATAATAACTTGTGTCGTGGGATAGTGATGTTGTAATCTATAATTAGAAATCACGAGATTGTTTGGTCCTCTCTTCGTTCCTCGGGGCGGCTGACTTTTGATATACTCGCTTGGAGGGTCCAGAGCTCGAGTACCCGGTTAACACTTTTCTTTGCTTCAAACAGACAGAAATAAAATTTCATTTCATTTAAAATTCCAGCTTCGAGGTGTACGTTTGGGCACAGGGACTAATCATTTTTAACTGTCAGATCTCTGCATGCAGTAGATATTATGTAACGCTCATGACAAACAAACAAACAAACAAACAAACAAACAAACAAACTCTTTATTTTATTAATATAGATATATACAGGCCAATTTTCATTGAAAGATACTTTTAGGAAATATAAACTTTTTTATGGCCAAAATTGATCACTACCGTATTTTAGTAGTGCTATTTCATAATTTAATATTGGTGATATCTGACAAAAGTGACAGCTGCATATCGACTTGACGTATGAATACGTGAAAGTAAAATTAGTAACTTTTCTAGCTGTCAGATAAACCCCTTCTTGGTAAAATTGGACTGTACCCATTAAAAAAAATTGTCCCGTCCATATTAGGGTTAAGTTTGAGTGGGATAAATTACATATCAGGAAGGTAGTTTGTTCGTTTAATTATTTTTTTAAATTAATTTTTAATAGAAGCTTATTTTGACATTTATATGTCTTCTTGGGTTTCTCATATTCTTATTTATTTTTCAATAATTCCTACAATCTCAAGTCATTTAGGCTGCTGATAGATTTCCCCCGAAATCGATAATTATCATAATATATACTTTAATTTGATGTTTGCTTTAAAATGTTTATAAAAACCGCTTATATTATGTTTTATTCAAATCAATGATATCATTACTCTCGTTATACTATCACGGAATACAACTTATTTAATCAAATCCTATTAATTTTTTATCTGAGTTTATGTGTGTCAATTATTTCTATATTATCTTACCTTGTCAACTTTTATTCAACTTCATAATAAAGGAAAAAAAAATAAAACAAAGTTAGTTAGCCTATTTCTTCTATTTGGGTTTAAAGCTAGCTCGATAAGATACAAAATTGGCCATTAACGCTGTACACAATCACATTTAACACCAATGACACCCGTCCGCGTTGTCTCGCGCTACTCTCGCCAGTAAACTAGACTGCCGATGACGGGGATATCGAGGTTCGAATCTTGGTTGGGTGTACTGAGGGTGGTTTTTTCCAAAATGGGTTTCCACTTTCCCTATACGCAAATGCGGCAATACTGCCTATTAATATAGCCTTCCTAATTCCAAAAATCATTATCGTAATTAGTACTTAAGCGTAGAAACCGAACGGATTGTAAGACGCGTTGCTAAAAAAAAAACACTAATGACAGAAGAAGAAAATACTGAAATGCCAATGTATTTGATAGTGAGGGAGAAAATTTAATTAGCCGCGAGTGGAATGGGGAGATAAATGATCAAAGATAAAAATAAAAACTCTTTTCGCACTTAGTAGACTTTGTCGCGTGCCTCCGAAGATAAGGGGCCCAAACTCCCAAATGTAAAAAATAAAAAAATTAAATGTTATAATGTTATTTCTCACGTCTACACGTTGGTTGCCATTATTTCTGTTATTCTTAACAGTTCCCATTGGTTAGTCTATATTTGTGATTTTACGGTTCGCGGTTCATTCCTCGTGGGCACGAGTTTTTAATTAAAACCCCTTGTATATTTTTATTGAAGTGTTTACTCAGTGTTATCGCTGTACTGGACAGGGTGAATATGCTAGCCGATATCACACGCGCTGCTATTTCACTGGCTAGGAAACTGGGAGGATTAAAATGTGATTAATAAAATAAAAAGAGTCAAGTCTCGACAAACGCAGGTGCTAACTGCTTGGTGAATATTGCGCGAGTGTTTTCGTCTCCGCCACTTTGTGGACTTAGTTCCTTTTAATTGTACAGTCACCTCAAAATCTCGTCATTTTCTTTAATAAATGTTTAACCAACACCCTTCAGAAAACTTAATCATAATAAAGCAACACACAGAAGGATTCCTTTGAACGTCATCTTGCAGCTGATATTATTTAAAGTCAGCCGAGCGTTTCTTCAGCCAATGTTTCCTCCCGTGCTATTAAAAGAGGGGTATTACTACAGGGGGGGAAGTCCCGGCTTTCTCGGGGCGGAAATGAGCGGGGATGACTGACAAGGACTGTTTGGGTTGGGAGGAGGGGGAAGACGCGTACCAACTGCGCCAAACAAAAAGGAAAGATGCTAACAATAGCTAAATACGGGAGAATAAACTAAAACTTTTTATGAAAGAATGAAGGATGAGAGGGCGGGCTCAAATAAAAGGTGACTGCACGAAAAGGATGAACAGAATGAGAATTGTAACCGACATAATGGAAGAGCTTTACGTCATCGCTGTTTCTCTTATAGGGCAGGTCTTAGCGTTGCCAGTAGTGCAAAGTCGCTTTGTTCAACTGGACTATTATTTATTCCGAATTTCAAATTAATACATAAACACTACCCAAATTTTACCCACATTGGTAGGCTTTTGAGCTAAGGCGTCAACCTCGTTTAGTCTGATTTGCCGGTGATGTGAAGTTCAAGGTTCTAATGAGGAAGGTAAATTTTTAAAAAAAATCTCGTATTAACGTGAAGGTAAGCCATTAAGGAATAAACACCTCTATACACTGGGCCGGGATTCAAACCCCGAAATGCCCGTTCCGACAAATCAGACTGGACGAGCTTGACGCCTTTGTTTAAATAACCACCTATGTGGATAACCTCTTAAATACACTCCTCAATGATCTAATCGAATGCGTCTGAGGCCCTTTGTACCGTTAAATCTACTTAATTTAAATAAATGGAACGACGCACCGCACATATTTTTTCTCGCTTTTATCTTAAAATAGACCTTTACTAAAAACTCATAAGATTTGTGAAGTGAAATAATAGCTCTATACATTGTTGTAGAAACATTACATCTAAGATGATAAATTAAATAATATCCACTGTTACTTACTCTATGGAATTATGAACTAGGTACAATGTTACAGAAAAATAGAGAAAAGATAAACATCTTTGTCTACCAAAGAGCGTAAGAATCAAATTCAGTTTCAAAGACCTGAATTAAAAAGTAGACCTATATATTTGATTATAGATCAGAAACTTTTGGTTTTATAAAAACATATTTTGAAATAACGTATTATTATCTTTAACACTACTACATCTTTACAATGATAAGTTATTTAGTACCTCAAGTAGTTGCTGAGAAATGATCAAAATTGGAAAATTCTCTTAGGTAAAGTACCCCCCAAAGTAATTTTCATGAGAAAATGAAAGTTGCCTTCTTTCTTATAATATTAAAAATAGTGTTTTAGATATAACATTTAATCAAAATCGTTATAGCTAATTTCGATAAAATTGATTTTTTCTTTTTTTTCCCTTGAGTAAACTACCACTAAATTTACGGTTGGACATCTAATTCCAAAAACCCCTCAGGGGGACCTCAAGTCTTAGCCCGACCTGTAAAATAGTTTCGGTTCTAGCCCGAGTTACAGACAGACAGACTATATTGCGAAAACCACTCTTTTGGTTTCATAGAGTCATGAAACGACAACATTTATCAAGATCATGAGTTCGAATCTTTTGGCGATCACAATACTTTCTCTCCGAGGTGTCGATAGAAAGTAAAAATGTAGCTATAGACTGTGCCCAACAATCGCAGAGTCCATGTTGAAACATTGTAGAAATGTTGAGAGTGTAAACTTGAGCTCTGGTTGACTGCTGTGACCGGTTCACTATATTTTTAATGCTTCTGTCGAGAATGAAACTCCCTTTTCCCAACGGAGGAAGAAGAGGAAAGAGAAAGATGTAATGTTCGTTGACTGCAAGTGTCGCCAAACTTGTGATGGACGATGCGAGCTCTAACCTTGTATCAATCATTGTCAGGGAAGAGGAGGGAGTTTCTTGCCGCTACTGGCCCTGCCACACGCTATACTCTCCTGTGTGGCGGGCTGCGTCATGGTATCGAGGGGGAGACACTTTCTCTCGCCACACTCTATACTCTACTGTGTGGCGGGCTGCGTCAAGGTACCAAGGGAGGCAGTTTCACCATACGCTATACTCTACTGTGTGGCGGGCTGCGTCAAGGTACCAAGGGGGGGCACTTTCTCTCGCCACACGCTATACTCTCTGTGTGGCGGGCTGCGTCAAGGTACCAAGGGTGGCTCTTTTTCTCGCCACACGCTATACTCTACTGTGTGGCGGGCTGCGTCAAGATACTAAGGGGGACACATCTCGCCACGCGCTATACTCTCCTTTGTGGAGGAATGCGCTTAGGTACCAAGGGGGCAACGTTTCTTGCCACGTGTTGAATAATCGACTTTTTGTTGGCTTTTTTAACCTCGTCTCAATACCCATCCAGATTGTATGTACTTTAATTACGCTTTATTGGATAGGTTAACATAATGTATAGCTTAAAGAAAATGTACCTGCATTTGCGCAAAGGAAGTAGTTAAAAACAGTTTATGAAAAAACCCTCAGTGTACATGGTTTGAAATCAAACCTTAACCCCCCTATGACCAGAAAACCAAACTAGACTTGATAGCATTTTTAAAGTTGGCAGGTTTAGATTCTTTCATTGTGCTCTTAAGGCAGCTGTTAAAACATTTTACTATTAAGTGATCAGAATTATGATATCAAGTTTTTTCAAATTTACACGCCAACCTTTAAATGTGACGTAAGAACAATTTGTGCTATACATTATCAACCTCCATTCCATTTCAGGATCGAATTGCGTTCCCTCAAAGTTCACTGCGTTATACGTGAAACCCTCCCCAACTATGCAACCGATATTAATGTCGTTTTACATGTTTGTTGTGGCTCCATTATTGGATATTGTTAACTTAAACGGACTAGAAATGTGAACTTTAAGTAACTATCATAACTATCATAATTCACTTTAAAATAATGTGTAAAAGCATATTGTATTAAAAATATGTATATCCCTAATACAGCCAGTCGGAACAGATCCTTCGTGCCCCCAGTACCATTCAGGAGTGTTAACCACTTAAATCAGGGGCAGTTATTTACAGCAAAGTTTTATTACAGTTCTCAACTTTTAAACTAACTTGAAATATAACTGCACTTATAACTTAACGGGTATTTTTGTAGTAAAATGTGATTGCGTGACAGTTTTTTCCTTGAGCTGTGAAGGGTAATAAAGACACTGTTCAAGGTCCACCTTTATTATTTATTGTAAACATTATTTTTTAAATAAGAATAATCTAGTGGATTTGCAAAGTCAAATAAAATGATAACATTTAAATTACATAACTGGCTTTTAGTTTTGTTCCCGGATTGTAAAACTTGGCTTAATTGAAGCTGAATCCGAGCACACTCATCTAATGTTTGGTAAACTGTACGAACCATTACACGAACAATTAAAATAAAACATTTGAACTATACTCTAAATCAGTGATACTCGTTTCGTTGGCTCCATGGTCTAAGGCGTTACTCTCACAATATACCATACAACTGATGATGATGAGCTCGTGGTTCGGTGCTGGTTTGATGTACTCGGGGTGGTTTTCCTAAATTGTTTCTCACTATCTCTCCGCGCAAATTTAGGTACACTTCCTCTAAATTCAACCTTATTTGACACCTAACACAGTAGTATAATTAGTACATAAGCGTGTAGCTCGAACGGGTAGTAAGACGCGGTGCTAAAAATAAACTCCATTGGGGTTATCGAACTATCAAGGGGCTACCGATTTATTTATTTTATGTATGACAAAGAAGATACATAAAACACCTGTAATCCTGCAAACAAATGTTACGTACAACTAGATGATTTTGGCTATTTTGAGAGTCTTAGAAACATTTATCGGGCGCCAAAAATTCTCTGTAAACGTAAGGTGTAAGAGGAGAAGGCTTCATGGAAATAGGAGGAGAGCGTTTATTTTATATACAGAGCGGCACAGGTTCCTTTGAATAAAATAATACTTTAGCGGGATCGCACTACCGTTGGCTGCACATCATTGCGTTAAGTTGGCACGTTATATGCAAGGCATTGCTTGTTTAGTATTGAGTTAAAAAGTGGTTGACAAGGGTAAGAAAGATTGGCTTTAATCCTTTTTGTTTTATTTATTAGTGAGATGAAAATAAAATCGAGGATTACGTGAGTCTTTATTCTTCCCATCGCTACATTATACGATTTTTGACTAATAAACATATTTCAACTTTTTTTCTGTGTTCTTCAGATTAAATTGCAAAAATTGAGTAGGATTGAGATAGGTAGAATTAAAAAAGCGTTCGCGTGGAGCGTGTGAAACCATTTAGGGAAAAAAATCTGAAATACACCCGAAATGGATTCAAACCCCGACTTCCCCCGTCATCATTGAACTGGACTATATAAGCTTGACATTTATTCGGCATGCCCGGTTAAAGTTTCCTAAACTTCCCACAGCCAATTCCATTCTAAAAAGACAACATCACATAAATTGTTCGAGGTCAAAGAAAGCAGTCGATCTTGGTGGTCTTGGGGTAAAGTGTTCGCCTCAGGACCCGATGGTCGTGGGTTCATAACCAGCCGGGGTTGACATATTTTTCTTGAACGGTAAAAATCCGCAGCACAACCTCCTTCAGAGGGGAAGTAAGGCCGTCAGTTCCATGTCGATTGTAGCATGTAAAATAATCCTGGAAGGTATGTGTTCCCGGCAAAATTGTTAGTCACTTTCACTCTCGCTCATAGACATTCTTGTGTGATGATTTTATCATAATGATCAGAAAATGCACGTTAAATATCTCAAATAAATAATGTAAAAGAGCATATCATCACCCGTGTCGGTGGAAACGCGGGCTTAGTTGGAAACTTAGTCTGGTTTGGTTAGACGGTGATAGAGAGCTTGGGGCTCTCCCTCCAATAACATTTAATACGAATACATTAACTCTCTACTCTACCCTCCTCATTACTGCCCCATTGGTTTAACACAATGAACATAGGTCAGAAGGGTAGTAAGATGGAGTACATAAATCTTCTTGGTGTATTCATGCATCTCCTCGTATGACTGAAGGGATAAAGTGAATGACCTTTATGTTGGCCCAGATTGTATTTTACAATCTATCATGTGCCCACTCCGTTTACCTGGAAAGCTACAGAAGCCCCTACACATGTTTTTTGCAGATCATATGGTTCGGCGTAGGGATACATAATTTGGTCTGGTAGCTTTTCAAAGCCATCATCTGTGAGCTGTCAGTCAGCACCAAAGAAGCCATGGGGCTACTGTAGCAGTCTTTCCAAGACGTATTTCTCCATGGCCTTACCTTGGAAGCTACGGAACTTAGGAACCCTGCAATGTGTGTTTGTTACCTTTCGGGGTAAATGAAGGGTACAATCCTTTTACCTGGACTTATGGCCCTATTTTGTAACCTACATCATCGTAGAACCATACAAGGTACCTCTCGGTGTAAACGAAGTATACATAGTTTAGCCGCATCACATAGATAGTACTCTTACAGCTCTGGTCACTACGGATGGATGTGTTCTCTTATAGTTGGCTGTATAGTATGATTTTGGTAGGAATAACGGTAGATGCTATTTACTTAAGTTACTAAAACAATTTTACTATATTCATACATCAAGTCATGTAATCTGCTGCTGTCACGTTTGATAGGTATTATTAACACCAATAAAATACCATTAATAATATAGTAACATGTGATCATTTTTGGCCGCAAATTTTTTTTTAAATTTTCTCAATCTTTCTTCCGACCAGAATCAGGGTATATTTATAGTCGTGCTCTCTTTAGAAAGTTTACATTATATATACCAATCAAAGAAACAACTTCCGTGTAGACTTTTAAGAATACTTTGAAATACTGATCTCATCTACTTATTTTGATGTTGATTACTGACATTTCGAATGAAAGATTCCCTAAAGCAAAGAAACTTGACGCTTGAAATAATTTCTTCTGCAGAAGGTGTTTGTTTATTCGCTTTATTGTATAACAAAGAAGGCCGAAAGCCTTTTCTTTCACTTTTTTTTTTTTTTTCAAACTTTGGTGACGGCGTGTCGTGGCTTTTGCCATAGGGAATTACTTACTTAATAACTTTCTTCTCTCGGAGCACTTTCTACTCTCTCTTCCAACTTTCTCCGCCCTGTTTGCACTTAATCTCGTCCCCAGACTCGCTTCATCTCCCTCTGAGTAGAGCCGGGAGCTTCTTAGGACTTACTTCCTTCCCACTGCTTTTAGGTATGGTTCATCGCAGAACTGCCTTTTCTTTTTTTCATCCGT
>CABFWB010001866.1:87989-103204 GCA_902151455.1 Timema bartmani | reverse complement strand
TATAGCATTGTATATTATTTTATGCGTGTTCTTATGTGGAGTGGTGATGATACAATGTACATTATTCCGTTCAGAAATCTTACGAGTTTATAGAAAGAGAGAGAAAGTCTGTGCGGTGCGCCGTACCATTTATTTTTTACATCTTAGTAAGACTGAAATAATTAAATAAATAACTAAAACTTTATTTCATATAAGTATCATTTATTACCTCCAAACATTCAGTAGCATAACAGTTGGTGTCGTAACGTGGGGCTCACGACAAGGTGTACGTAGGTGGGTACGAGAGATGGCGCCCAAGTGAAGGCTACGACAGGAGGTGTAAGTTGGAAGACGTAACAAATGGTGTCCAAGCGCGGGTCAGTTATATCCAAATAAACCGAAGCGTAATAATTGTCGACGTAACTAAAGGCAATTGTTATGATTGGTGCACAACGAGGGAAGTTATAATTGGTGCACAACGAGGGTCGTTATAATTGACAACCACAACGAGGGGCGTAATTAAAGGAGTAGTTACACATTGTTATTATTACATCGCATACTTTTTACTTTCTCGCTATCTTACAGTTAGAAAAAGTCGTCAAAAAAAATTGAAATAGAGATTTTTATGAATGTTCGACGTTTCATCACCCCCCAAATTCGACAAAGTGCTTTTTGCATTTCCGTCTGTCTCTCCATCTGTTTGTACCTCAGAGTAGAACCTAAACTATTTTACCGATTGGGCTTAAACTTGGTATCTAGGGTTTTCATAAGTTTGCCCCAAATAGTTTTTGAAATTGGATATCTAACCCTAAAATTAAGGGTAGTTTACTGAAGAATTCAAAGAGAAAAAATCATTTTCTCCAAATCGGCTCTAAAGATTTTTATTAAATTTCATTTCTGTGCATTCATAAATATTACAAACAAAATGGCTACTCTCACTTTTTCGTCAAAATGACTAAGGGTTCCGGTCTGATGCTTAAATTTTCATATTTTTTCTTATCATATCTCCGTAACCATTTGAGATATGAAATTACTTATCATTAAAAATATGTAGGTCTACTTATAATAAAAATATCTTATTTGAAACATATTTTTACTAAACCTATAGTTTTCAAGCTATACACAAATATATATATTTTAATTTTTCGAACACTAAAGGTAAAGTATTGCGACCATTAAAAAAACCCAAAGATGTTGATGGATGTCGACGTCTCATAACCGTCCGAACCCTAATAATGGTTTTTTGCAATGCCGTCTGTGTCTGTGTCAATCTAACCCTAAAATTAAGAGTAGTTTAATAAAGGGCGAAAAGAGAAAAATCTATTTTCTCTAAAACTGGCTCTAACGATTTTGATTAAAATTTGTATTTAGGCGTTTATTAAGATTATAAATAAAATTGATATTTTCATTTTCCCATGAAATTGACCTTTAGGGTACTTTACAGAAGCCGAAATTTCCGTATCTCCGTAAACATTTGAGATAATAAATAACTTATCATTACAAAATTGTAATACTATTAAAAATACAAAACATTATTTGAAATATATTTTTATAAAACCTATAGTTTCTGAGATATTGGCAAATATACTAATACAATTTTGTGAGTTTTAGTTGTGAAGAGATATTAAGTTAAGTTCTAATGCACAGCAATAATTTATTTCGTTCATTTTAGACTCAGTTGTCAATAATTAGCATTTTTATTGGTATGGATTTATAAATGAGGATTTTAAGAGCAATTTGGTAACCATAAGATGTGCCACCCCTAATAAAATCTAGAAAGTTTTAACCCGAAGTCTAAATTTTAATACGAAATGTTGCCCCTTGGGGATCCATATCGATATTTTTTACTGACCCAAATATATAAATGAGGACTTTAATTCTTTAAAAATAAATTATTAAATTTAAAACCAAGAGTAAAAAAAATGTTTTGCATAAGTATAGTGTAATTTCAGGTGCACTTACCGCTACATCACGGGATCAGTTCTCACATACTTTAAATAAGGCTTATTGACTACTTAAACCAAGGGGTTGGGGATAAGGAGTTTAACTAAGAGTAATTGCACTAACCTGATTGAGAACTTCGTCTCATTATTGACTTATAAATTTTGATTGTAAGGCTAGGGTCTTTTTGGGGGCCCGTCTTAAATTATTGTAACGTTATTATTTTATCCGCCCTTTTAAACTAATGGATGTATGTGAAATATTGCACAGAATGAAGTATCGAAAGAGGCAAATATGACGGTAGATAAAATTGTGTTAACGCCAACAGTGTCTTATGGATGTGAAGCGTGGGTTTGTCAGGAGGAACACAAGAGCAAGGTGAATGCGGTTGGATAAGAAATGTTTGTGGAAAAACTCGTATGGACAGAGTCAGTAATAAATGGGTGCTGAAGGAGTGCGGTTTGAAAGGGAATGCGATATTTCAATGTAAAATAAGCTTTTTACGTTGGTTTGGGCACTATGAGAGGATGAGTGTGGATCGAATGAAGAACCCATTGTATGAAAGTAGAGTATGTGTGGATCAAAAGGAAGGCGTAGTACATGTAAGACATGGAGAAATGTGGTTGACGAATGTGTTGAAAAGAAAAACATTAAGAGTTTTAAGAATAAAATAAAATGCATGACTCAGTGTATGGATGTTGTTGATGCGAAGAGAGTATGCAAGGTTTGGGAAGTGTGGAGAAAGTTAGTGAGAATGGATTAAGTGCAAAGTTGTTTTTTGAGCTAAATGCGCAGTTTCTTGCCTACCCCGTAAGGGAACGGCGTGATTAGATATTTATATGATCAAAATACTTCACTGCCCCTGTCTTATTCTCCATCGAAAGTTACCTTTAACGGGTCTTGAACTAGTAAACGATATAGAAGTAAACGGTAGAACATTCTGGAAAGGCAATAAACCAATAATTTTTTCCGGTTTGCATCCTAGGTGACGTCACCCAGTCCAGTTATATCTACATCATCATATTGTTATGACGTGTCGATGTACCAAATCCGATCACATGTTTCTTTAAAGTATCTGTATGCATGACGTATCACTGCACTGCTCTTAATTTATTATTTTTAAAATTAACTTACCACTTCACCAGATAGACGCGAGTGTGATCCAATATAAAACGAGTGCGATATGTTATCGTTATTGGAAAATAAAACTTTATTTTTATATTAACTATTACTTTAAAAACAGCAATATTTATCATCAGGTGAATCCACAGATTAGATTGTACAACATTGTGCCTCAATCGACTCCACTGGCTGAAACTCACTAACAGAGTTATACGTTTAAGGTGGTATGGATTGGTGCGGGAGTTTAGGTCAGTATTTTTGCAGTTAATTTATAACAAACAATTTTTTTTCGACAAAATAAATAAAATACTGGCCAATTATAAACATTGCGTTTTATTTTACACACATAGAAAACTTGAGAGTTCTTGTATATCTGTCATGAACAGATTAGAATTTAAGGAGACACTTTTTAAGTATAGATTAAAAGTTATTATCAAATTCCAGGACACCTTGTTAAATATTATTATTATTTTTTGTTTCTACTAGAGAAATGCCTATTTCATTTATTTGGGAGGCGGAAAATTGCTATAAACACTGAAAAAAATCCTGCCGTTTGCTCGCGTTCCCTCCCATCCCCCTTCCCCCTATCAAAGGCAGGAACTTCATGATTTGACAACTTATGTGGAACCATAACATAAGGTTGCCATGGTGACGGTTTCCATGGTTACGATTTCCATGGGGACGGTTGCCATGAAGACGGTTTCCATGGTTACGGTTGCCATGAAGACGGTTTCCATGGGCACGGTTTCCATGGGCACGGTTGCCATGGTTACGGTTGCCATGGTTACGGTGGACATGGTGACGGTCGTCATGGTTACGGTTGCCATGGTTACGGTTGCCATGGTTACGGTTGCCATGGTTACGGTTGCCATGGGGCCGGTCGCCATGGTGACTATCGCCTTTAAGATGGTTAATACTCTTTTCCATGGCAACGGCACCCGTGTCTACCATGTCAACCTTAGCAACAAGGCAACGGCCCCCGCGTCGTCATTTTGACAAATACCCTTGTGGTATATATTAGATGAAAATATTGAAAAGAAAAACTTGAACAAATGTTGCAAAAAAATTATCTTCAGAAGCTTTATCATAATCCGTCTATGAAAAAATATTCTAGAAATATTTCAATCTAGGGTTTATGACTCCACGTAAGGACACGTGCAAAACATGTGATTTTGTCATATCAAGATCAAATAATTGAAGCTCCATCATAAAACTTGGAAATATAAAAGGGCCTTTACATGAGTAAATACTAAGCAAGAACTGCATCACAGGAAAGTGAAACTAGTAAAGTAAACTAACAATGCAGACACATCTAGTAATGGCTAGGAACAGTGAATCTACTGTCCTGTACTTTGTGATGGAAACATGCAGAACTAAAAAATCAGCTTTTGATGTGATCAACATGAGTGCTCAAGACTTTTACAGTTCTGGCAATATTACTAGAATGATTACTAACCGAAATAAATTTAAAGTAAAGACAGTTACTTGCTCTATGTAAGAAGCATAAGAGTTTCTGCGATGGAAGCTCTTATACTTCTTATTTAACCATAAAATGTACAAGTATTAGTCATGTGTCTTGTTTAGTTAGTTTTTCAATTTGTTTTTAACTCACAAAAAAATCACATCAGTACAAATCGTAACAATAATATTATGTATCAAAGTAATTTTACCCTCGTAAACAAACTACATATTATTTTATTGATAATACTAAAACAAGACTTGTTTTATGCTGCTAGAATTTGTATCCATCATCCCCTCCACTCCGCACTCCAAACTTGACCACAAAAATCACGACAGCTCTCTTTAAAATAGCCTTTAGAATGATCGCGTTTTTTTTTAAATGCTTCTTTGTTTGAACCCCTGCCCCCCTTTTCACAATCCTGCATATAACCACTGTTATCACTGTATTGATAGATTCATAACTGAAGTTTTGGGCAGAACACGTACCCTTTGTTAGGATTGTTTTGACCTTATCCAAGTGTTAAAATGAGGAAGAGTAAGGAACCTTCCTCTAGTGAGGAAAACATCCTTAACTGCTTCCCTTTCTCGAGCTTACCTGCACACTGGTAGTCACACGGTCTGGGGTGTCAAACTCATAATATACTAGATTGGAGGCTTTATTCTCTGCCGTGTGCGCTAGGGGTTTTTTAATCTAGGTTATTATCCCAGCTCATAGTAAATGCTTATGCATTAAAAAAAATCATATCTTCACATATTCCTTTGGTCGGCTGATCTGTCTTTTAAATTTTTCAAACCCGATGGTGGAGGCCAAAGTGTCTAAGTCGTTAGACTCGTATCACTTTATCGCTCTTAATGGGGAGATCGGAGTTTGAATTCTGAGCAGTTTAACTGAAAGTTTTTCGTCGTGTGGTTTTTACCGTCTCTTTCCGTTCTAATTGGATTGCATTCCTCTTCCTTCCTCTCTTCCCCTGAGAATATGTTGTATAGTAAGTAAGCCTTGTAGCATACATCAGTGATCACGTGGACAATTTCACGCTCACCCACCCAATCTGTTCCTCCAGTGACAGTAAGGTTGTGGTTCGATTACCGGCTGGGTTTACTGAGGGTCACTTTCCTTAAATTTCTCTCCACTCCTCCTTCTGCAAGTTCAAGTACATTTCTTACTAATTCTATCCTTAGCATTCTTAACTCGTTAGCGTAAATAAATGAGTACATAATGCTTACGAGTATCGAAACGTGGTGGAAGAATATTTATATTAAATGTGCAAATAATTTTTAAAGTTAATTTTGTGGATATATATCTGACTCTAACTTAAACTGTATTTTCTCTTTTCCAGGTAGGACCTGTGGATTTTTTGCTGACGAAAATCATGGCCCCTACAAATAAGGTAGGATTTCGGGCTTTTCTTCTTCACTTTACTTATCTATGCGGTACAGTTCTGTAGAAGACTTAACTGTGGATTCACACGTTCGCCGAAAAACTAGCGCAGAACAGAAACATGATCACGTGACGCGCTCTAAGCCAATCACAAGATTTCCGCTTAATCGGCGCGAGCTGTTCTGCTGAAGTTCAACTATTCTCTACTTTGTCCGCTCTGCTCAAGATGTTAAGCACAGGAGAACCAATACAATCTCAGAAATCAGAACCAACCATCTTAAATCAGTGCGTATGTGCATTTGACAACGCATGCGCTCTACAGCCAGAAGTTAGCAGACAGCTTCGTTAGCCGTTGTGATGAGATTTGAAATAACTCGTTAATGTAAAGCGTGTTTATTGTGTTTTGAATTGTGCTACGACACAGGATTATAATTTGTAAACAACTATCGGAACAGTGATCTAAAATATAATATGTTTATCCACTAGA
Organism: Timema bartmani; assembly: GCA_902151455.1. NCBI lineage: Eukaryota > Metazoa > Arthropoda > Insecta > Phasmatodea > Timematidae > Timema > Timema bartmani. Next base: position 96,836 of record CABFWB010001866.1, on the reverse strand, counting down.
AAATAAAATATATGATAATCAGCTGTTTTAAAGGGTTACAATTCATTATAGCTCAACTTAAAGTGTGTGCATTACTGCGCATATTCTGCTTTCTATTTCTATTTATTTATAGAGAACAGAATCTGCTTGACTGGTGCGGCAACTCAACACACTGTATGTTGATCCATGATTCAATGCAACACAAACTTAATCAGCCGATTATCAACCTATTTAATTTTCTAATTGATACATATATCTTTTAGATCACTCTCCCGGTGGATGTTTTCAAATTATAATGCCGTATCGTGGCACACTTCAATACATGGTTACATACATATTCCATTAAAGGATTATTTCAAATCTCCTCCCAACAGCCAACTCAGCTGTCTGCTCGATTCTGGCTGTACAGCGCATGTGTTGTCAAATGCGCATGCGCACTGATTTGAGAATTGATTGGCTCTCCCTCGCTGAACATCTCGGGCAGAGCGGATGAAGTAGAGATGATGAGTTGAACTTTAGCAGAACAGCTCGCGCTGATGAGGCGGAAATCTTGTGGTTAGCTAAGAGCTTGTCACGTGACCCCGTTTCTGTTCTGCGCATTTTGTTTATTTTTTTTTTACGAACGTGCGGATTCACAGTAACCCGCGTAGTGCATAAAGGACTTACCGCGATAATGGCCTACCAAATTGATCCATGAACCTCAATAATACTTTCAACAAAAACATTATAAACCACTTTAGTCAAATTGGAGAGTTTTTTTTTAAACTAGGCGTATTATTGTACCCATTTAAACCAACATATTTAGCATATTACTTACCAACTAACTTATTCCGGAGTAGGCACTCTGTCTCCCAGCCGACAACCCACAACTGTAAAAGAGTAAAACTCATAATTTATCATTGATACATTTTCAAGCCATATCATAATAGAACCCGGTACTTCTCGCTCAGTAGTTGGACCTGCCGCTCAGTATTTGTCCCGGGTACACAATAAACTTATATTTAACACAAATACTTTTTTTTAAGAGATTTTTTTCTTACACCGCTCATTAACATCCTTTTGGGTTATACTCATCAGGGAGCCGAACCGAAATAATTATCGGTTCTGGATCCTATTCAGGCTCTCCAAATAAAATTTTAAAGGTTTCCAGCTCTTAAAAATGTATATTTGCTGGCTTCATTACCATTCAAATATTTGTAAATAGAACATAATATTAAAACATAGCTTACTACAAAATACGGGTTACTTATATAATAAATGATACGGAGCAACGCACTTTCTTCTGATTTCATCTTAAAATATACATTCACTAAAAACATGTAGGATTTGCGAAACGAAATAATAGCTCTATATATTGTAGAAAAACTACATAAAAGATCATAAATTAAATTATATACACTGTTACCTACTTACTCTATGGAATTAGGAACTAGGAACAATGTTACAGAAAAATTGAAAAAAGAGAAACATATTTGTCCACCAAAGAGCATAAGAATCAAATTAATTTTGAAAGAACTGATTAAAAAAAATATATATATATATATTCTTATGGCTCGGAAACTATTGGTTTTATAAAAATATATTTAAAACAAAACATTTTTATCTTTAATAGTACTACAACTTTACAATGATAAGTTATTTAGTATATTTAATAGTTGCGGAGAAATGATGAAAATTGGAAAATTTATCCCATGTAAAGTACCCCCAAAGTCATTTTAATGAAAAAATAAGAATTGCCTTTTTGTTTATAATAATAAATAGTGTCTTAGATATAAAGAAAATCCTAAATCGTTTGAGTGGATTCCGAGAAAAATAGTTTTTTTCTCTTTTTGCCTTTCTGTAAACTGGAATGGGGTCATTTCAACCTCTTGAAGACAATGAGGAGTTACCTGGATAAAAAAAGTAGTGGTTTCAGTCTTTAAAACTGAGATTAATGCCTGGAGGGTTTGTTGTGCTGACCACATGACACCCTCTATCCACAAAAGTTGGCACTACCATCGCTAACAAACGGCGGCCGCTCTGTCAGTACACGGCTCGATTGAGGGCTAACAACATTGAGTTTTTGTATATAATTTAAAAAAAATACTTTCATTTTATTTTCAAATTAATACATAAAAAAATTAATTGTATACGTATTTTTATTGGAAAGGTAAATAAATTAAATTATATAATGTTGGTTTGATGCTGCCGAACCAGCAACTTACCATGTCGGAACAAAAAGAAATATTGTAGATCTATCTATATCTTTTAGTTTATTCTTCTGATAAATTTAAAACAACTTTATAATGTATCTTTCAATTATTTTATGCTTCTTTGACAGATTATTCAAATATTCTAACGCCGATATTCTCTATTTTAATTTTTTTTATTTACAATATTAGTACTTTCCTGAATTCGTGTTAGACTCGCTTGTGAAGGATGTGCAGACGGAATTCAAAACCCAGTCGGGTTTACTGAGGGTAATTTTCCCTAAATGGTTTCCCAATCTCCTTCCTTGCTAATGCTTCCTCTAAAATGCTTTCTTCCTCATTCCTACCCTATTAGAGTAATGGTCATTAATGCCTATATCCTGAACATATTTTAAGACGCGGTGATAAAAAAAAAGCTACAGAAAGTAGGCCTAATGTCAATAACTGTTTCCATACGACCATCAGAAAATGAAATTTGTTAAACATTATTTTATAATTTTTAACACCGTTTTTGTAGTATAAACATTCTAAATAATGTCGAATAAGGAATGTATAGTATTTAAGAAGAAAGAAATATAAAGAATAACTTGTTGATACACAAAATGTTAAGATCTTAATTACAAATTATGATAAATTAATAATAATAGAATATATACTTAGATTAGTTTTGGGAAACCAGTAAAATTGGTATGGAACGTATAAAAAATATAATTACCATTATGTTTTTTGATTATAGATGTTCAAAAATTAAATTATTTTGTTATATTTATCAAGTAGAATAATTTGGAACTTGTTGAGAAATTGAATACAGTATAACTTAAATAATTCGAACGTAGGCTATATAATTCGAATTCATGTTTAACTCGAAAACTTAGCAGTTTGCAGTAAAATTACATATGCAGAAATTTTGGAAGATGTTATGAACAATATAAATGACAGTGTTTCTTCAGATGATGAAGGGGAACAGGCTAAACTTTCAGAAAAGCCAATCCCAGCATCTACACAGGTCATGGACCATCAAAGAGTTGAGGCGGTTTTTTGAGGGTCAACATAATGTAAGCCCCTCTATTTTACAGATGCTCACTAAACTAGAAGAGTTTACTCCAAATCAGAGTATTAACTCCAAAAAGCAACTAAATTTTTCTAGTTTTTTTTTTTAAATTGTAAATACATATTGTTACATACATTTATATATATATCTATGGAGACTCTAAGAATAAAATTATACGTATACACCACTGTATTTTACTTCACTGAAATGATGCTCGATGTTATTTTCCTAGCTCAAATAAAAACTTACCTAGTTCAAATCTTTTGGATAGTTCGAATTTTGATACTGGTTCCTTCACCTTTGAACTAGCCACGTTCGACTGTATAATGTATACTGCTATTGACAGAATAATAAAAAATACAAACTTGACTATAAATAGATAGCGGCAATGTTTTAGTTTAGTTGTGTGCATGTGTTTACCAAGTCTTACTAACCGGCCGAATAACCACATATTTACAATAATGAAGTGAGCATGAGTAAGGTAGAGTTGAGAGGAAATGTACCAACATATGCGGGGAGGATGCGTGTAAGACTATTTAGGGGCAAACACCTCTGTAGTAAGAGCTTCCCGTCACCGGTTAACCAGGCCAGGTAAAGTTAACTACTTAGCTCGCGTGACCACTGATTCGGATCTTCACAAAATGTATTTGACATATTACTAGAGGTAAGGACGTGAAAAATGGTTGAGGAAAAGTAGGCCACATTAGGTTGGAGGGGGAAGGTGAAAACTACGGTTTTAAATCACTTTTGGCGAACCAGAGCTCCCAGCTGAGATTTGAAACTCGACCTTACCCACTTCGGTGGGTACGCAGACTAAATGTTAGGGTCATCTTGTTTGGTTTACCACTGATGGGCAGGTCGGGGCCCAAATCATATCTGGGTGTACGAAAGTTGTTTTTCCTACTCTTTATATGCAAATGCGAGTACATTTTCCCTCAATCTGTTTTATCATTTAATACCCCATTAGTGATTTTTTTTAGTCTTACCACCCGTTTGGGTTACACGCCTATGTACCAACTACGCTAAGTGTCTAAGGATGAGTTAGGTTGAATTTATAGTAATTGTACCAGCACTTGCACGGTGGCCGAGTGGAAAACCATTTAAGAAATACCACCCTCATTACACCCGATTGGGATTATAACCCCCATATCCCCGTCATCAGCAGATCAGTCTAACAGGAAGATGATGCCTTAGACCATGCGGCCACCGAAGCGGGCTATTAATCCAATTAAAATACGTATAATGTAGATTGGTAGTAATAGGCGGAAAATAAACTTAACTTCTTCGTCACCGATTACGGGCTTGCTTGACGCCTCAGTCCGTATTACCAACAATGCGGCCGTATTTAAAGGTTCAAGACGCCAAAAAAGCTCTTAGAAAATACAGCAACACACTCTCACCGTTACAATTTTTATTTGAAAAAATTACACCTTTTTTTAGCTAGTATATTATTGGGAAAAAAAAAGTTTCACAATAAACAAAATATTATGAAAATTGTTCGACGAATAATGTGATTTACCTGTGTGAGGTAATGTCATGAAACATCCCTTGGAATGGGTTTTCTCCGTCAACAGAGTCGAGCTTATCTCGGGGGGATCCCGGACACGAAACTATCTACAAACAATATAAAATAAAATGGTTCCAAGTTAAATTGGAAAACTTGCAGGTCATGATAGTCCGATGAAAAATTCTATTCTCTGAGGTAATGGAGGGATGATTGTACGTACATAGTAATGAAGAAGAGGGGGAGTCAGGTTTACGGTCTACCATATTCTGCTGACTGGACTGCTGACTCCTACCCGCATGCACACATCCTGGTAACTTACATACAGTGCAATTTTAATAGAAAGATCCTTTTAGAAAATATAGTTTTAAATATTTAGTAAAGAAAACGCATAATTTTATACATAATAATAACTAGATGTTTTGCGTGAACAGCTGAGCTTCAAGTAGTCATGTGATGTGTTGATAAATTAATATTAATTACAAGATAAATGTATTAATGAGATTGAGTTAATTAAAGCATATATTGAAAATTACAATAAATAAAAATAAAGTTTAAAACAAAAGAATGATATCGTTGATATTTAGGTAATTTTCATTATAAGCTTTAGTTTACTCAATTTCATTAATAAATTCATCTTGTTACTAATATTAATTTATCAACTCATTACATGAATACATGATGCGCAGCTGTTCACACTAAACATCTCGTAATTATTATGTATAAAACTCAAAAGTTTTCTTTCTTAAATATTTAATCTTAACTACTCCTTACCAACAAAATAATAAACATTATTTAAAAAAATGTTTAATGTCAATATTTATAACATTTTACTATTTTTATTAGTGTCATTTTAAAGATGGTGGTATAGTTTATCAAAATTCGCAGCTGAAGATTACATAACTTGACGTATGAATACGTGAAAGTAGATCTTTTAGCTTTTCTAGGTTCAACACATTAGCCCAGTTGGTTGCATAACTACCTACTTAGCTAAGGGTCCCGAGCTCATTTCTCAGAATGACCGAAAAGTCCATCATTGGTCAAATATGGATTTTTCCTTTCATAATAATGAATTAACGGTCGGGGGCTGGATGTTGTGTCTATTCTAGTTTTAAGTTAGTTTATAAGTCATGTGATGATAGTAGTTAATCATTTGGTTCATAAAGTGAACGTTAAATAACTAAAAATAACTTTTTCAGCTGTCAAAATGAGGTTATTCCTTAGAAAATTAGACTATAAATAATATTCTTTCCGTTGTGCTAAAAATTACACTGTCCAAAAAGTAGTTAAGTTTGCTAACTTATAAAACACCTAGACTGACAAGTTCTATATTTAGCGTTGCCTTTAGAACAAACAAAAATGCGTGAATATTAAATTCGCTTACACTCACCACATGACCTACAAACATTTCGTGAAAAATACAAGTATCTACGGTCAAATTGGCTAGTTATCAATTTACATCTGTTAAGTAAATTTTCATCTTTAAAGTAAACATACAAAATTAAGTTTATTAATATTTCTGTTGATGGTATTTTGTTTAATTTCTATAAAGAATAAAGGCTCTAATTTTTTATATATATTTTTAAATACCTGTCATGAGTCATGGCCATTGTTCCTTATGTCTACAACTGTTAAATTGGGAAAATAAATAAAGTTACAGGAAAATGCCGATTTGGTAGGATATTAAACATACCTTACCTCTTACTAACTTTTAAAATTATATTAGAATATAAGTTTTGAAATTAGTATTATTTTAGGATAAATCTGCTAAAATAAATCTTGCGCCTCGTTGCACTTTAGAGGAAAATTTTAGTGCCGGTATACCATTTTAAATATTTATTTAAAGAATATATTGCTTTTATTTTAAGTGAAGTTGACTGCGCATGATTGTTAAAAATATATTGTTACTTATAAGTAATATGTCATAAAATGCAAACAAAACGATTCATTAAAATGAAAAAAAATATATATATAATATATATATGGGAGTTATAAGAAAATGTTTGGGCTCGAAAATATCTTCTTACCTTCAGCGATGGGCGTTCGAACAAAGGCGCCAGTCATTCCCGTCTAGTCTGGTTTGCTGTTGACTGCAGGCCAGGGTTTGAATCTTGCCCACGTGTAATTGGTTTCTCACTCTACCTCTATGTGAATGTGGGAACGTTTCCTCAAAATTACACATTTATCATCCCTAGCCTATAAATGTAAATTTTTAGATGTCCCGGACGGGTAGTAAGTTGCTATGAACAAAACTTATTATTTTAAGTACTGGAATGAAGTATTTCAACGTCATTCTATTAACATAGGTATTTTATTAATTAATGTGTATCACAAACTGATAGGTGATGGCTGTCCACAGAATCAGTCCATAGGCCCCGGGTTTTATTCCCGTGTCCAGGCTGTTATTTTTTACCTAATTTAATTTAATTCAGCCATCAGGACTGATCCTGCGGATAACCATATCATTTTGTGATACACATGAATTAACAATACTAAGTGCATGTCAGCATACTCTCAATCACGAATCGCCTTGGACTGTGATTGTATGTAGATTTCAATGGCCGATACTTGCACCAGCTACAGTAGCCCCATGGCTTCTTTGGTGCTGACTGACAGCTGACGGCTTTGAAAAGCTGCCAGACCAAATTATGTATCCCTACGCCGAACCATATGATCTGCAAAAACATGTGTTTAGCAGCTGTCACTTCTGACAGTCAAAATTTAGGTATATACCTAAATGTTGACTGTCAGAAGTCAGCTGTGAGCTGTCAGTCAGCACCAAAGAAGCCATAGGGCTACTGTACCACATATAGACTCATTACACTATACTCCGTTAAGGGTAGTTGTCATAGCACCCGATGCACGTTGCCAGATTTCTCGACAGTCACTGGGTATGCCTGCACAGTAGTAACACGCGAACTCCCGCTATGTGGCAACTATGCTCCCCAGCCTACCCACCACGCGGATCCTAAAGCAGTTTAAATCGCAGTATAACAACTAATGAAAGATTGGGATGAGTACGAGACGAACTAGGCGGGATCAGTGGTAGAGCATTGCCACTCAAAGCCAAAGTACCTGGGTTCGATTCCCGTGTCCAGGCAATTATTTTTCAATTAATTGAATTAGTATATTATCCTGTTGGTTTTATCATCCATCTCAGCTAAAGTTTTAATCAAAATTATAAGTAAAAATGCAGCTCATCTGCCCAAGCGCGTCCTTATGGATGTTGATACATACGTGATTCACTACTCTTCTGCTTTGTTCGTCAGACTTCTCGTTGCCAATCCTTGAGTGGATGTTGGTCAGAAAGTGTACTAACGTGAACTTACTTGTTGTGACTAGGTGGCTGCGAGGGTTAGAGCGTTCGGCTCATCAACCCACACTGTAGCTTTGCTAATGGATCCTGTGATAGCGACGGGTCCCAGAACCGAATCTCGTGGAGCACCGTGAGGCTTCCATGCATGATGGCTCCCACTACGTATTTTGCAGGAGCTCGGACACAGGGGGAGGAAGGGGAGAGGTGTAACTTTGGTTTGGGGCAACACCGGCTCTTGGGGAGGTTTACTCACCTGGGCCAACTTCTTCAGGAAGTTTACTTGTGTCTAGACATTTACAAAAGGCTGTGTTAGTTTACCCATCCGGACTATGCGTATTTAATTACGAATATGTGGTAAGTATGAAAAGATATACTTTTTTATAAGGATTGTACCCGAATTGCCTCGTGAAGGTAGAGTAGGAAATTATTTCTGAAATAACACCATCACTACACCCAACTGGGATTTGGACCCCGACTTTCCTACCATCCTGGTTGATCCCCACATCTAGTCCTTTTGCCTACCAATATGGGTTACAATACTTTCATACTCTACGGCGTTAGGAACTCTAAAGTTAATTGCCGCACTTACAAAAGTACACCATCTATCCCTATCTTAAGCTAGTTATATCCAGTCCACCTCATTACACCCTATCCCTATATTGAGCTAGTTCTAGCCAGTCCACCTCATTACACCCGATCCCTATATTGAGCTAGTTCTATCCAGTCCACCTCATTACAACCTATCCCTATATTGAGCTAGTTCTAGCCAGTCCACCTCATTACACCCTATCCCTATCTTGAGCTAGTT
>CABFWB010001866.1:60469-83420 GCA_902151455.1 Timema bartmani | reverse complement strand
ACGAAAATCCTAAATTCGCCCCTGTGCTGTACAAATATTTCCCCTAAGAGGTTAAAGGAAAAACATCAACTTCTAGAGAGACTTACTTATTTGGTTACTCTGTGGCATTAGAGAATTATTGCGTTTAAACTTAAGAAGTATCTCTTCACAAATACAGCTCACAAAATTGTATTAATATATTTTCCAATATATCCGAAACAATTGGCTTTATAAAAATATATTTCAAATAAAAGTTTTTTATTTTTAATAGTACTCAAATTTTACAATGATAAGTTATTTAGTACCTCAAATAGTTGCGAAGATATAGACATTTTTGTTTCTGTAAAGAACCCTAAAAGTCATTTTCAGAGAAAAAAAAAGCAATTTTGTTTATAATCTTAATTAACGCCTGGATACGAATTTTAATCAAAATCGTTATAGCGGAATTTGAGAAAATGGAATTTGTCTCTTTTCATCCCTTAGTAAACTGCTCTTAATTTTAGGGTTAGACACACACAGACGGATGGCGTTGCAAAAACTACTTTTTAGGTTTCGGAGGGTCATGAAACGTTGACATCCATCAAAATCTTGAGTTCAATTATTTTGACGATCACAATACCGGCTCTACCTGTAAGGTAGCGAGAAAGTAAAAACATTGATATTGGGTCTCCAAGGGTCAACACTTCGTATTAAAATATCGACTTCCGATTTAAAATTTTCGACATTTTCTTATGGATATTACATTGCTATTAATTTCCTCATTTTTAAATTTTGACCAATAAAATAGGTAAATATTGACTATTGAATCTAAAATGATAGAGATAGATCATTGCTGTACAAACATTTCTACTAAGAGGTTGAAAGAAAGAGAACACACTTTTTGAGAGACTTACTCATTTCTTACTCTATGGCATTAGATAATTATTGCGTTAAAACTTAAGTAGTATCTCTTTACAACTAAAGCTCATAAAATTGCATTAATATATTTGCCAATATCTCAGAAACTGTTGGTTTTATAAAAATAGATTTAATATAATAGTTTTTTTGTTTTTAATTATACTACAATTTTGCAATGATAAGTTATTTAGTATCTCAAATAGTTGCGGAGATACGAAAGTTTCCGCTTCCATAAAGTACCCTAAAAGTCATTTTCATGGGAAAATGCAAATAGCCAGTTTATTTATACTCTTAATTTTGGGGTTAAAAAGACACACAGATAGACGGCATAGCAAAGACCATTTTTTAGGGTTCGGGGGGTCATGAGACGTCGACATCCATCAACATTTCAGGTTAGATTCTTTTTACTGTCGCAATACTTTACCTTTAGTGTTCAAAAAGTTCAAAAATATATATATTTGCGTATAACTTGAAAGTTATTGGTTTTATAAAAATATGTTTCGAATAAAATATTTGTATTATAAATATATCTACATATTTGCAATGATAAGTAATTTCATATCTCAAATAATTTCGGAGAAATGAAAAAAAAGAGAATTTACGCATCAAACCGGAGCCCTTAAAGTCATTTTGCCGAAATATTGATAGTAGCCATTTTGTTTGGAATGCTTTTAAATATTTTGAATTGAAATTTAATCAAAATCGTTATAGCCGATTTTGAGAAAATTGACTTTTTCTCTCTTTGCCCTTTAGTAAACTACCCTTAATTTAGGGGTTGGATATCCAATTTTTAAAAACCCTAGGGGCAACCCTATGAAAACTCAAGATAACAAGTTGTAGCCCGATCGTTTAAATTATTTAGGCTCTAGTCGGAGGTACAGACAGACAGACGGAAATTCAAAAATCACTTTTTTGGTTTCGAGGGGTCATGAAACGTCAATATTCATAAAAATATCGAGTTTGATTTTTTTTTACCATCACAATACTTTCTCTACCTGTAAGATAGCGATAAAGTAAAAAGATATAAAATGTTAAAAAATAATTCAAAGCGCGCTTGTACTTTGTGTACCCTGTAAAGTAGTAAGTCTACCTGGCATTATTTAACTATAACCTGCTTCGGTGTTCGTATGGTCTAAGGCGCAATTCTCGCAGTAAACTCTACTGCTGATGACGGGAAGATTGAGGTTCAAATCTCGGTCAGGTGTAATGAAGGTTTTTTTTCTCAAAATGTTTTCCCACTCCCCCTTTATGAAAATGCAGGTACACTTCCTCTCAGTTTAACCTTCCTAATCTCTAAAGCCATAAACGTGATCAGTATATAAGAGTTTAGCTTGAATGGGTAGTAAGGCGGTGTGTAAAAATAAATTATATATATATAAATCAAACACTCTAAGAATGTATTGGAATCGAACTTTGATCGAATAGAGAAGACCGTACATCTTGGTTAGAGATAAACACCCCGTTTACCCAGAATCTGGACAGAACACATTATGGCGATCTTGTCAGCTATAAAATACATCCATCACCGTTTCCAGCCTCTGGCCCGGGTCAGTTTTTTATTCAAGCCATATATTTTCTACTACCAGCTGGCTAGGCCTGTCGTACCTTCATACGCCCTATAATTTAACTTATTTAACTTAAGACTAGGACAGGCACAACATCCAGTCCCCGGCCGTCAATTTATCAATGTAAAAGGATAACTTCAAATTTCACTAATGATAAATTTTTGGCCCTGCCGGGAATACAACCAGGGACTCTTAGCTCAGTAGACAAGGACGTTTCCGACTGATTATAAGCTCTAATTACGCTAATGGGCTAGGGATGAGGGTAAGTGTACCCACATTTGCGTGGATAGAGAGAGAGAGGAAAACCATTTAGGGAAAACCACCCTCAGTACACCCGACTGGGATCGAACCACTTACTACTTCTCATCGGCATTCTAGTCTATTTCAAGAGTAGCGCCTTACACCATGTGACCACTGAAGCGGGTAATACCTTGGTTATTTTATAATTGCATCCAGGCCTCCACCGTGGTTCGGATCCCATCTTCAAATCTAGATCTAGGTCCTCCATTTCACCTCACAATCACCCTACCATTACACATTAGCGTGTGTATAACCCGAACGGGTAGTAAGACGTGGTGCTAATAATAATAATAATAATAATAATAATAATATAATTGCATGTTACAATACCAATAATCCACCTCGTAAAGTTGCATCACTTTCCAAAATATTATTTTAATTTCAATATGTTGCGTTTCAACTATTTTAATACTTGCCTTCCTTGGGCTATTGATTAATTAGCTTGACACAATATTTCCCACTTGACTAAAACTTATACAATTTCTTCTTCAACTGAATGTTGGATTTTTTATTGTTGTAATCTAGAAGATTTATAATAAATAAACATATTAATATATATATTAGACATGTATGTAGATCCCAATATTAAACCATTAATATCAAATGTCTACTCCCAAGATATCCCATTTTTGAGTCCCAGTTTACTTTCCATGGTAATCTAAGTTTGTTGAAAATCTTATTTATTTTCCATGGCAACTCAACTATTCACTCTTATCACAGCACACATTAAACCCATACCTCTTTGTAATCATTTCAAAATACATCCAACGTTGGCTACATCAAGTTTACTAAAATAAGCTCATGTCTAATGGGTAATGGCATTAACCATCATTTAGTTTTAAGATATAAATCATTTGCTTAGGTATGGTTTTATTAATGGTATTAATACGCTTCATTGCCACGCTTTTAGTGACCTTAATTCAAGGGAAAAGGTTTATAAAGTGAGCTGATTAATTATATCTACTTACATTGCCTGGAGTTACGACTGAAAAACACGTTTAACTATATCTACTGAATTTGCTTGGAGTTACGACTGAAAAACACCGTTAAAATAAAGTTAATTGAACCCTTGTTGGAGTCAACTGCGCAAACACACACCTCACCCCTTTGAATTGATTAAATGTGTGGTAAAGACCCATAAAGGCCTCTGTATCAAGACATTAAAAGGACCTTCATCAAACTTAAGGTGAAATAAATTCTCGGGCGTGACCTTTCACATTAATAACGTGTTCAATGGAAGAACGTTATAGGTGCATTATGCCATGTTTCAGACTATCGCACCTTTCTGAGAGTTGTGTGATCTCTTACTCTCAGCTTGGATCAGAGATTCTGAGAGAAGCTTAGAGAGAAGTGAGTCCACACTTACACGGACCCACGGATAAACTCCTTAAGGGGGAGGCGGTCTTATTTATTTGGTCCGGCAGTACAGCACCCCACATCAAATTTGGGAAATACTCTCGACTGTCTTGGGTTTTGTGTCGAAAAGACTCGATAGAAGGGGACTGAATATATTTTCAAAGCTAGATATGATTGGTGGCTAATTCTTTATTCAAAGAAGTATTGTGTTGGTATTTTTGTTTTCTTTCATCTTGTTGTGTTGGTAACCTTTGCAAACTTGTCTCTACCACGTCTCGGTGACCGTTGCTGCTGTAAGCGTATCTATTGAATGATTGAGATGGGTATGAACGAGGAAGACATCAGAGGAAATGTATCCACACTTGCGTGAAAGGAAAAATGTATACTAGGCTGGGATTTGAACCCCGACTCTCCCGTCATCGGCAAACCAGAAGAAATCGGCTTGCCCACCGGTGCGAGTCCTTGGAAACATTTAATTATGAATTGTTTGTAAAACAAAAGTAGAAAAGGATCAAAACTTTTCGTTATTTAGCACCAATATTTTGAAATAATCAAACACATTATTTAGTGTGTACGTTAAATTTAATTGACTAGATTGATTATATAAATATGTCATCCAGACTACATTTCATCCGCTTTGTTGGCCGAATAGTTTAAGACGTCACGCACGCAATAGACTGGACTGCCGATGACTGTAAGGTCGGAGATTGAATCACGGTTGGGTGTACTGAGGATTTTTTTCTAAATGGTTTTCCACTTTCCCTTCGTGCAAATGCGGTTACTCTTAATCTAAATTCAACTTTCCTAGCTCCTAACACATTACTGTAATTAGTACAAAGGTATTTATCCGAACGGGTACTAAGACGTGGCGCTAAAAAACACTACATTTTCATTTAATATAATAACATATATATAAACAATCTTTCTTCTAAAAAATATCACGTGGTAATCTCTGAGAATTGATATATTTTAATTAATTTTTTTAATATCCGTCTGGTCATAGGCCTTAGCAAAAACTGGCTTTCAGTGATTTAATCTAATGAACGGGGCAAGAAGGATGAATTTTAAGTAAATGCACCGATACTCTCTTCGGAGGGAATGGCTAACGATACATTCCGTTGTGGTGAAACTACCCCTAGTGCATATCTTGATTGGACCCCAGGTCGGAGTAAACAATGCATCAGCACTATTCGGGGAGTCACTTTAAACAAATAGGACAAGTATGGGAAACTAACTTTCTAAATAAGCTAATTGAAGAGAACGCCAGCTAACGACGTCGCCTATTTGGAGACTTTGAAGCTATTTTGCGAAGCGGGTTGCATCTTAACACGACGCAGTCTAAGCGCTATCACACTCAGATACCAATGTACAAAATAGAAAGAGATTGAAGAACATGAGAAGTTCACTATGAGAGGGCTCTTGTCTAGTCAATGTGCTGATACACCTTTCCCTCTTTCTCTGACGAGTTTACACAGTCACTTTAATATTTGCGCCTTGAACACATTGACTTGCGTTTTAATTTTACCTTTTTCTTGTTTACTATTCTAGATATACATATTCTACCATATATTACACGGGCTTTTTTAATCTACATCTTGGCAAGAAGATTCCTACAGGCGGTTTTCTTGACCAAGCCAAATAACCAAAGTTGTAGAGGATTTATAATAAATACGTTCACAAAAAAAAAACTACTAAAAGATAAAAAATAATAATTTTGTAATATTGTACGACTATTTATATAATTATTTAAGAATTTATAGTTTTTGTTTCGACGTTATATTTTTAAAACTCGCTAAATAAAACGCAAATTCACTGATGGGAAATCCTATCTTGACCGGCTGTGACGTCACAGGTGAGCAATGTCCTTGAGGGCAGTATTTTTGCTGTATTCATGGTAAAAACATTCTTGGCCAAAATCAATCAAATATCTCTTCATTAGCTCAATAGTTTAATTTTATAGAAATATTCATTTCAACAGTTTATGAATGTTTGTCATGAGCTTAGTGACATTTGAACATAGCCTTCTTAGTAAATTTGGGACGTTTTAATCCCTCGAATCCTATAGTATTTGAGAGATTCGAGATTCGTACCCATCTTTAAAAAAAAAGTATCTGAAATACAATAAATATGAAGACCTTGACATTATGTAACAGTTTCAAGTAATTGGTAAATATAATTATATAGATAGACATGTGTGATTTGGAGACAAAATTGAATTAATATAATTAATATTTTTTAAAAGGTGTTTTCTTTGTTGTTTATGATGTAATAGACATGCCATTTTTTTTAAAACCAAATTGTTAATATTTTCCCTTTTAATAAAATTTTACATATTTAAAAATTCGGATTCGGATTCAAGATTCAACAGAACATTTAAAATTTTGATTCGAGAAATATAGGATTCGACCCATTTCTCTACCTTTTAGAGGATGGGAAAATTTAAAGTTCAAATTCCGCAATTACTGTGCCAAATGTTCAAGAACTGTTGAGAAATGCAGAAAGATACGTAAGCTATCTACTTAAGCATATTTTTATGATAGAAAAACAAGTTTTTTATTACTAAAAAAACTGTCAAAATGCTTACCTTATCTCGTGTTCTCTTTTATTCCGCCTTTAAACATTATTTTCTCTGGTCGGGGTCGTGTATTGATGGGAGGTTATACACTTTTTTTAATTGTGCTATTTCTCTCTCTCTCTCTCTCTCTATTTAGATCGTGCTCTTAATGTCATATTCTCGTGATTAGCTCCCACTTGTCACGCCGTACCTGTTCAATGTCCCTTGTAGTGACCATTCCCGCCTGCTCGCTCTTGTCTGATTAGCTTTTTAATTATATGCACATGTCGGCCAGGAGGCACATTTTGCCAAACCCCGCCTGATTTATTTGCGTCGTTATGCATTAATGGCTTGGGAAGTGCGACTTGGTTTAGCTTTAGGGAGGTGTGATTTCTATTTCTGTCTGAAGGACTCTGCTTTAGCCATGACCGAGGACCTTATGAGGGTTTACGATACCGATATAGACAAAAGAAATAGTGTACAAGTGGTTTGGAGCTCAAGCACTAAATTCAAGCACTAAATTCAAAGTCGGGAGTATAAATCAAATAATAAAGCACTAACTATTTTTATGATTGTAATTATGGTTATTTGCAGAACTGTACAGTTATGGTCACAAAAATAGGTTATTATTTTGCATTTTGTTTCCACTTTAAAGCGATAAGATTTTTTCTATTGGATCTATAAAAAATATATTAAATGCACACACAAAACTTTTTTTTTAAATTATTTTCAAGGCAAAACTATTCTTTATAGTTACTTATTTATAGGCTCATCTACCGATAAAATAATTATACACACACTTGTTACTGTATAAAATTATTTTTTAATTTGAGATTATATAGTTATTTTTTATTTTCTTAATAGTATTTCCCTTTTATATGTATGGTGACTGTATCAAGCTTTATTATCTGCTGTTTTCTTTTAATTAAATTTGTCTCCGTCCTTAACTCTATACTAAAAAATAAGTTCACATAACAAGCTAAGACACAAGTGTTCTTTTGTATCTTCTTTTCGCTCTTCTAGTGCCTTATTTAACTTCTTGGAATTTTTATTAAGCCCCGTCTCAGAGGTTCCTCCAGTGGATAAAGTTCGTCGAAAGTAAGACATCCCATCTCTCTATAAGTAGAAACTGACTCGAGCAGACTACTGTTAATTTATACAAGCAGTAAGAACATTTCAATTTAATCCGAATATAGTCGTGATTAAAATTGTTAAAACTTTCAGGAAGCCGGTTTAAATTCGAATGTCGATGATAACTTTGTTTTCTAAGAAAAGAAAAATCTATGAAGTTAGTTTAAACCTTTTCTTAGCAAAAGTGTCAATTAAAGTATATTTAAAGTTTTATAATTATGATCAAAATTTCCAGAAATTTGTTTAATTTGTGCTACTTGTTTTTATTACAACCCTCCTGATATTTTTCTCTCTTATCTCGCCTCCCTGATCTCTTTGTGAACCCTATGTTTCCCCAATAATCCGGGCACTCTTGTTCGTTCCTCTTGGCTTGTAATGAAAACACTGGACCCCCCTCAACACCTCTTTATTTCCTTTCTTGGTCCACCACTGTTTATTGCCTGCCCTTTATTTCCTCGACCTCTATCCCCTCACACAATTCAACCGACCCCCACCGACATAATACTCGCAGGAGTGACCCTTTTTTTTTACGTCACACGGTTTGGTTTACCAAAGTTACCTTCATTTGGCGGGAAGGGATGAAAAATGGAATGATCGCGGGGTTTCTTCTAAAAAGAACAGTCTCAGCAAGTCGACAACTGTGATCAAAATGTTACTCGGGTTGTTCTCGTCTTACTACTTGCTGATCAAAATGTTACTCGGGTAGTTCTCGTCTTACTACTTGCTGATCAAAATGTTACTCGGGTAGTTCTCGTCTTACTACTTGCTGATCAAAATGTTACTCGGGTAGTTCTCTTCTTACTACTTGCTGATCAAAATGTTACTCGGGTAGTTCTCGTCTTACTACTTGCTGATCAAAATGTTACTCGGGTAGTTCTCTTCTTACTACTTGCTGATCAAAATGTTACTCGGGTAGTTCTCGTCTTACTACTTGCTGATCAAAATGTTACTCGGGTAGTTCTCTTCTTACTACTTGCTGACCAAAATGTTACTCGGGTAGTTCTCGTCTTACTACTTGCTGATCAAAATGTTACTCGGGTAGTTCTCTTCTTACTACTTGCTGACCAAAATGTTACTCGGGTAGTTCTCGTCTTACTACTTGCTGATCAAAATGTTACTCGGGTAGTTCTCGTCTTACTACTTGCTGATCAAAATGTTACTCGGGTAGTTCTCTTCTTACTACTTGCTGACCAAAATGTTACTCGGGTAGTTCTCGTCTTACTACTTGCTGATCAAAATGTTACTCGGGTAGTTCTCGTCTTACTACTTGCTGATCAAAATGTTACTCGGGTAGTTCTCTTCTTACTACTTGCTGACCAAAATGTTACTCGGGTAGTTCTCGTCTTACTACTTGCTGATCAAAATGTTACTCGGGTAGTTCTCGTCTTACTACTTGCTGATCAAAATGTTACTCGGGTAGTTCTCTTCTTACTACTTGCTGACCAAAATGTTACTCGGGTAGTTCTCGTCTTACTACTTGCTGACCAAAATGTTACTCGGGTAGTTCTCGTCTTACTACTTGCTGACCAAAATGTTACTCGGGTAGTTCTCGTCTTACTACTTGCTGATCAAAATGCTACTCGGGTAGTTCTCGTCTTACTACTTGTCCAGCCTAGCCGCATATTTCCACTAAACATGGCTGCCAACTTTACCTATATTTTTGCAATGTACGCCGCTACTCTTGCAATATACTAGATTGTAGATGACGGGGAGATCGTGGTTTGATCCCGGTCTAGTGTACTGATGAAGGATTTTCCAAAATGGTTTTCCGCTATCTCTCTACACTCAAATGTGGGTACACTTCCTCTAGATTCAACCTCCCTTATCCCTAATCCATTAGCCTAATTAGTACTTAGGCATATAATCCGAATTGGTAGTAAGATATGTTGCAAAAAAAATATTTCTATGACTTGAAAATCTAATATATTTTTCTTTGTGGTTTTAAGAAACACACTTTTGAATAACATATATTTGGTTTTAGCACCGTTTGGGTCATACGCCTATGTACTGATTACACTAATGGGTTAGGGATTAGGAAGGCTCAACTTAGAGTAAATACAACCACATTGGCGTGGACGGATAGTGGAAAACCATTTAGGAAACCACCCTCAGTACACCCGACCGGGATCGAACCTCAATCTCCCCGTTTCCGGCTGTTTAGTCCAACACGAGATTAGCGCGTAAGACCACGCGGCCACCGAAGTGGGTCCATAAATATTTAAAAGTCTAAATTTGACGTTATAGTATTATTAGTATTTAGTACTAATCAAAATACGAATTTATTGCTATTAATATGACATCACGCTCCACTACAATGTCGCCATTTATCATTATCATTTATCATCCCAATACCGTGTTAAACTGTAACCATGTTTGATCTCAGAGCTGTTCTTCTCGTCCAACTTGGACTTTGCAACGATTTCACACCAGTTTGGGACTACACTGAGGAATTCGTGCTGTCAGCTCTTGTGTATTGGTACGTTTAGAGTCCATTCGCCGTAGAAATTGTAGTAACTGAGAGCTAGCAGAAGATGTGGAAAACGTTCAAAAAGAAAAACATAATAATTATTAAAATCATTGTGTGCTGTGAAAGTTTGGACTGTCGAAAGTGACAACAAATCAATATACAGGATGAGGCGGAAACAATTAGACAAGCTTTGGTGAGGAAAGTGATGGACAAAGTGCTGAGGTTTTTCTGACGTCCGGTGGAGCTCACCTGAGTGACATTATCTACAAAAAGTGAAAAAAAAAATAAAAAAATAGGACTATAGAGCTTACTTTTATTTAGCAAGTGAATACTTAATTTTAAAAGCTAATTTCCAGAATACTAATCTTCTAATTGTTTTGGCCTCACATTATGTGATATTGCAGATAATATGATTTAGTTAATGTACACATGAGAGTAGATTTGGTAACTTTTGTTACCTGTCAATTATCTACAATTCTACCGTAGATGGGGTGTAGGTCTGCAATCTTGTGATTACTACTATACTATTAGTACACATAGTATATTATTTGTAATAATTGAAGTAGTGGATTTCATATAGGCCTACTAGTAATGATTTAATTAAATTACATGACATTAGAAATAGTTTTCACATCTACTTAGAATGAGTGTTTTAGGTTATAATCCGTACACAATAAGAGTGGCAACGGGTTGTCTTCGTCGGTGTATGTGATTTATTTTCAGTTTGAAAGGTCCATTCAAAGGTACTCAGCGATTCTAAATGTTTAATGCAAGTGAATGAGAATTTTTAGATTAGTACTGGTTTGATATAGTTGCTATATAAAACTATTAGAAAATAAATATTATTGTAATGTTCATTCACAAACTCAATACAATCATTTTAATGGCCTATAAACAAATGCAAATCCACTTTACATTAATACAATGTAGTACAGATAATAGTATTGACAACATTACACAGCTCTTGAAGTTTTACCCTGCTTTATTATTGATGTATGTTCTTTTAGAATTGATTTTTGAAATTAAATTGTAACATCACACACACATTATTATCATCTTTAGAACTATTCAGTTAATTTAAGCCTTATTATTAAAAATGTTGTTTGTCTTATTATATCCTTGATTCTAACTAATGACGTAATCCAATATATATACTCAGCTCCAGACCTCCTCCAATTCAGAGTGAGGTGCCTGCTGGATATAGGAGTCTGGCTTCTTTTCCGTGGGCCATCCTGTATATAGAGAAATAGAGATTATAATGTTTATGTCCGAGTAAATAAAAAATTAAGTGATGACGGTAGCTTGCTATCAGCTCTTAAAGCCGGTTCTCCTCTGATCTTGTTGCAGTAACTTTTTTTTTTAATTTTTTCCTAAAATTTTGACGCAGATTATTTATTTTATTTTTCACTGTCTCGCAATTCGCCCCCAAATCCACAGCCTTGAGTAATTGTGATAATCTGTCGTACACTGCCACTTTCCGTGCCCGATCCAAATATTCTTTGCTTTAACCTTCCGGAGACAGGTTTCATTTTGATACATCTCCAAAAATGCAATTATTAATTTATTACTGTACGCTTTTGGAGCTTCCATTTCTGTAGTAAACATTTTATTTATAAAACTACTTTAAATTGTATTTAAAAATTGAAAAAATGATTTAAAAGTTGTAAATTAAACTCTATATTATACGTATGTATGATAATAAGTTAAAATACAACTTTAACTGCACTTAATGCACTATTGAACTACTAAATTGTATTATTGAATTACTAATTGAATAGCGTGACATACACGTGTAGCTCTTCAGAGCTAACAAATAACTGACGGCCTTACCTGTGTATGCCACTACACGATCAGTTTTACCTGTCAAGTCAGACCGGACAGGCGTCACCGCACGGTAAACTTGTACGTGAAGGGGGCCTTTAGTGTAAACATATCGCGAACAAAATTATAATATACAACTGTTTTTAAGTTTTGACAGTAAAATGTTCGCCAAGTTATTCTCCTGCATGGTCACTGTTTAACGGATTGACTTGTTTATTATTCATTATAATAGTAACTTTTTTTTGCTATAATTTTGCTCCGATTGATGACAAAAATCATTGCGCTTCACTTTGTCAAATGTGACTGTTTTGTCCAACTTTATTTTGGAGTGTTTCAAAGTTTTCTCCCAGTTTCAATCACCGGATTCTCTCTCAAACTTGCCTCATTACCCACAATGCTGTTCTCCGTTAATACACCCAGTAACTGGTGTGTGTCACGCCACTACGCCCCTTCCCCCCATCCCTCCGGTATAGTAATTATGGCCCTCTTGCAGCACAGAACACTTCTTTCCTCAGCGGTAATTGACTGGGCTAGTTCTCTTCTCTCCCACCCTTTATCTCAGGGGGGTTTGATGGGTTCCAGCCCCTCCTCCTCATCCAAACAACAGGGTAACGTGGGCATTGTGTCTACCCTCAATTCTGCTCAATGACTGATGGTTACTGCCACAATATGTGCTTGGAAGGAAGAATAATTGTTTGTTCGTCGGGGAGAGGTTCTTGCTGGGAGAAGGGGTAGCTTATTGCCCGCTGATGATCACTGCCAAGAGACGACAATGGACTTTGCAAACTAAATCTTAATCCTAATAAATATATACTTGTGAAATATTGCACTCTGTAGCTTTGGTTTTATCTATTGATCCGTTTAATGTGATGACCCTTTCCTTACTTCTACTAACAACGTGAGGTTCTTATTTATTTTAGTTACTTTCGCCAAAGGTATTCAACATGAACTTTCTGAACCAACTGATGATATCATCACATGATTTACAAACTAACTCATCTCTTGAACAGACACAACAACTATTCCTTCGGCCGTCACTTTCCTTCATAACTGGGAAAGGGTGTTGCATATTTTAGCAGCTATTGTAAGATCACGAGATATTTGGAAGAATCACAGTAAGCAATAGAAATAGGTTGCTATCTTGTAACCAGACCCAGCCATAAGTTATCACGGGCCGGAACATCTCAAATAAAATAAAAAAGCTTTTAACACAAGCATTGTTTTTCCTTCATCTGATAGCAATACGTGGCTTTCTCAGAACGAGGGCTGGAAGTCCGGGGGGGATGGTTCATTGGTCTGGTTTTTAAAATATTTGACCGATGCTAGTGTTTTTCCTGAGGCGTCCCTGTACTATATTTTTTGATGTCAAGTGATTAAATAGGCCGTGGACGATGATAACGTCCCCCACCTTCATTCAATTTATAACGCCACTTGTGCGATCACTTTTTAGGCGCATTTATTACAAATTTAGTTTTAAATAATTTAGTACGTCCTTGTCAATCGTGGTTCTAAATAAATATAACCTCAATGATAAATACATTGGTGAGATATAGTGTTTACAATGCACTATATCTTCTGGTATGTACCAGAGCAAGTTGTCACTTTCATTGATCTTTCTCAATCTCACTTACAAACATGAAAGTGGCAGAGCTATGAACGACACTTGTAATAACATTCATTTTACAGCCAGATCTTTTAATGAATGGAATGAAGGTGTCTCTTGTAGTGTCAATAGGTTGATGCATTTTGTTGGACTTGGCAAGAGCTTTCTGTCTAAATGAAGAATGCAACGGGAAACTAACTACCTCACTTATTTCTTTCCCTAGTACACCCCTTATTTTCTGCCTAGCTGACGGTGTAGCTGTTGAGGATCCAACCAACCTTCGGATTGAGTAATATTCATGCATCATATGTTAGTTTTGTTTGGCGCCACTCTCGTATCCCTGTTTAGAGACTTAGAACGTCAAGGGGTATTATAACAGCGCACAATCAATTGATAATATGAAGCTTTTCTGCGTTTTTATGTAAATAATCTAAAGAATTTTGCATAGCAATTGTTCAAATGTGCAGTTTTACTTGTTTAAAACAATTCATATTCAATTGAATACAAGTGCAACAGCAAATAATTTGTGAACATGAAGCGGCAGCGGCCAGATTCAGTGTCCGACACCATTGAGGAATGAGCTCAATACAAACCCAATGGGCTCTCAATAGTTAGTAATGTATTTAAACTAGCATAATTAACTCTTCGATACCCCTCACGTCTTTTGTTGCGCCCCTATATGCTATCAATCGGAAGCTGTGATCCGTTTTTTGCGGGTAGCAAGGGGAAACTTCCATTTCATCAATGATACATTTTTAGGCCATGCCATCTAAATTGTAACTCTCGAGCCATTAAATAAATACGTTACAGTAAATCTTCAAATTGAGTTTATTAATAAATGTAAACTTATCACGATCTCTAGATTTACAACGACAAAGCTGATGGTATGGAATGTTTGACTCGTAAGTTGGATTGCATTGTTTGTTTTTCCATATTTTGCATTTCCACTTTCACTCCAAGTAAATTTCTATGCTCTTCCATTTAGCTACCTCCTCATCCCTTTAACACTGTATCAAGCCATTTTATACCTCTGTTAAACTAACAATATTCGGCTAAAGTCCTGGACTCTTTGAGCTAGCTAAATTTAGGAGAAAATTGATATGGTAACCCACTCATATCGTCCTCATAAGCGACTATTTATTTAGCGATACATTTATCCGTGAGAACTCTAACCTAAGCCCAAACAACAAAGTGATATCTCTCAATATTTCCCAGCCCCTTCTATCCTCTTGCCAATGACTAATGGGCATCTCCCAGGGCGTATGTAGGGGGATGTACTCATTGTTTAGATTGACCTCTTCCCTTTGCTAGGGGATGGATTTATTGGCTGCAAATAAAGAGAATGTCTCAGACAAAATATCTTGGACGTAAAATGCCGGTACGGATCAATCAATGTGTCAATGTATAGTTGTATTATAGCACCACAACATACTATCTGTTCAGGTTGTACACATGTGTACTAATTACGCTAGTGTGCTAGGTATGGGGAAGGTTGAATTTGTTTAGTTAGTTAAAAGTTCAGCAAACCGATCCAGTGAGATCTCATGCTGCTATTGACAACAAGGTGATCAGCGTAATTATAAATAAGCTACTCCCTGTGTTCGATGGACAAGAGGAAAGAATTGAGATACTCGCAAAGGACCTACGCCTGGAAAATGGCGACGACCTAATAATGAGAATTTAAATTTATCAGCAAAGGAAGTTTGTGATACAGTTGTGTCTCAATTAAAAGCTCGCTTTGTATTCAAAAACCATCTGTGATGAGTGAAGATATTTAATTCCGAAAGCCTCAATGAATAAGAAAAAATGGGCTTCCGGTAGATGATATGAACAAGTTTTGCAGTGCATTTACAATGATTGATAAAAAAATATGTTTTACAAAACTTGAAGTGTTTTTACTCGAGGTCATAAACAACAAAAGAAAATATGGCTGGCTGCTTGAAAAATATTAAATTTTATAACTTCATTATATTGGATTGGACGGTACAATTAAAGAAATCACAATATCATTTCAAATTCTTGTAACTACTTCTATGACTACATCGGAATGTGAACGGTGCTTTTCAACTCTGAAGTTAACCAAATCCTACTTAAGTAACACCATGAGGGAAGACAGATCAAACGCTATGGCCATGTTGTCTATAGAACAATTGATGACTCGCGAGATACCAGACTTTAATGAAAAAGTAATGGAAAAATTAATTTCGGGCAAAAATATAAGATTTGATTTTTCTTTGAAACGATAAACTTACTGATTAAATAATTATTAAAGTATATAGTCTGTATAGTGCTCGATAAAGTGTTAGGCCCATATATATATATATATATATGTATATTGGTGTGTGTGGGGGGGTGGGGGGGGGGGCGTGGTTTTGTTTGTGTGTGTGTATTTCACGATGGATAGTCTTCAATTGTGAACAAGTGAGTTTTTATAATTTTATAACTTTTATTACCTTTCTACTTTTTATACTTTTTAAGTGTAGTTTATAAATTGAACACAGGGTGGTATAAGATTGGCATAAGGTAAGTTGTAATAAACCCTATTTGTTATTTTAAAAACTTAAATATTTTAAAAATAGACTCCCGGCTATTGTCTAATAATCTCTAGGCATTTTTGCTCATATGAGTAGAAGGTAGAAGTTGATGTTTTATGTGTATAAAGGTGACGTGACCATCGATAAGGTAGCTGAAATGGCCTCGAGACTAAATTTACCAATAATAATAGTAATATAAATACTCTACCTAACAATTTCAACTTATACTTTAAAATAGCTTCAGTGGTAATTATGAATGTTTGTGAAGGGCTGTCAAACGTACATCCCTGGGCCGGTTGGAACCTGCCATCCCACCCCTGCCTCCAGGATTACCAACACAAGAAATATTACATTAGAATTTAAGTCTATCGACTCCAGATTTGTCGTGTCTGTTTTATTAAGTCTTGTATTATAACTATTTATCTTCATACTTTGTTGGTTTTACATAATATCTTACTATAGCGATGTGTTTCGATATTTATATACTTTATTTAGGCTACTAGGCTACATAGTAAAGATTTACTCGCTCTCCAAATTGCAATATTCTTAATTGTTAGGAAACCTTTATTTATAATTATAATCCAAAGGTGGTACAACAAAGATTACGTGAACCAGCAAAAAAAAAGCATAGTTGGCGTATTTATGGTATGTTTGGATGTATTTGAAAGGTTTTTTTTTTCTAGCCTAGAGATCCATTAGCATTCCTGTAATGAGATTACCTTGCTTGCTTCCCCATTAGGTGCAGAACAATTTTTATAAGAAAAAGCTTTTTTATTGTCACCACCACGTCTTACTACCCGTTCGGGTAGTACGCATATTTACTAATTACGCTGATGTGCTGAGGATGAGTAAGGTCAAACCTATAGGAAATGTACTTACATTTGCGTGGAGGAAGAGTGAAATACCATTTAGGTAGTAACCATCCTCAGCCTACCCTACCAGGATTTGAACCCCGATATTCCCGTCATCGGCAGTTCAGTCTATTTTGAGAACGATGCCTTGACCCATTCGACCACTGAAGCGGTTAGGAAGAACCTTAGCTGACAAATGTTATTAGAGCTACTTTCACTTGTTCATACGTCAAGTCATGTGATATTAATCTGTCGCTTTTGATAAGTGTTATCACTGTTAACCATAAAAAATATGTTTGTACTTTGTAAATGTTCCTTTCTATCAGAATCCCACTACAGCTTCAAGGAAAGACTGAGTGCACCTTTTTCTTGAGTATCGTCCAAAATGTTGGTACCCAATCATCTTCCATAACCAGGACAAGCTGTCCTTGAGAACGAGAAGATATTCCAGGCTGTACCTCTCCATCTACCGCCGTGTGCGTGAAGCAAACATCTTATTGGGAGCTACGAGGGCTGTTTGTGTCGGGACTTACAGGATTACCGTCTAACTACATAGAGAGATTTATCACCACCACCTGCAACATGGGTCGAGTGGTCAGCGACAAATTAATATATACATGAAACAGGCGTTTCATCAAAGTGTGGTTTTTGACATTATTCAGTTCATGCATGTGAAATTGGCTTGGGTGAACAAGTTGATTTATTTTGATTATTTTTTAATTATTGTGTTTATTTGAACACGGTAAGGATACCCTAGCTCAGTCGGTAGCGAGTCTGACTACTATGCCAATGGCCCCGGGTTCAATTCCTGTCATGGTCGAAAATGGCTGAGGGCTGAATATTATGTCTCTTTTAGATTTAATTTAGTTTATAAGTCGTGTACTGACATAATCAGTCGGTCCTTTACCCTATAAATGGAGACATTTACTTTAAACTCATAAGATACGTTAAAACAAAAATATACATTGTTACAGAAACATAATGAAAAAACCTCACATTCCACCAAAGAGCATAAATGAAATAATATATACCGTTACAGAAAAAGTAATAAAAGCTAAAATCTCATTTCACTGAAAATCAATTACCCATCTCAAAGACCTTAAAAATTTAATTGGCTTATATCTTGGAAACTATTAGTTTTATAAAAATATATTTTAAGTTACAAAATTATATTTTTAATAGCGCTACATTTTTGCAACAATACGTTTTTCGATCTCAAATAGTTCCAGAAATACGAACAAAACTGGAAATTTACGCTAGTGTAAAGCATCCTCAAAGTATTTTTCATCGTAAAATGAAAACCGCCATTTTGTTTGTAATGCTAAAAAGTACCTAGATACGAATTTTAATCAAAATCGTTATTGCTAATTTTGAGAAAATCGATTTTTCCTCTTTTCGCCCTTTAGTAAGGTACTTTTAGTTAATGCTATGGTTTGACATCTAATTCGAAAACCACCTCGGAGGAAGCTTATGAAAACCCTAGATATCAAGTTATAGCCCAATCGGTAAAATGGTTTCATCTCTAGGGCTAGATACAGACACACAGATGAACAGCACTGCAAAACAAACAAAAAAAACACGTTTTTGGTTTCAGGGGGTCATGAAATGTCGACTCCCATCAAAATCTTGGGTTCAATTTTTTTTTACAATCACAATACCTTCGTTCACCGAGGGGGCGTGAGAAAATTAAAAACCTTCTTTGATAGTTGAATGGTCAGAAGCGTCACTCTCATAATAGACTAGACTGCTACTGACGGGAATAGCGGGGTTCGAATCTCGGTCAGGTGTACTCACAAACAAACGGTAAAACCATTCAACTCATCTTAACTACTATCATAAATTAGTCAATCCGGAGGTAGGATCAATGTTAGGGACAGGCACATTTCACCTACTGCGTTACAAACTTTAACATATAGACTATAATTTAAGTTAACCATTAATAGCAACCGGTTAAGAACTTATTAGAAAAAAACTTACATAATAATAGACGTTATCTAATATTTGGAGAAATGTATTTATTTATTTGGACAGAAACAATTAATTGAAAAGGAACAAGAAGTTAATTTTGATTCTTCGTGTCTTACTACGCGTTTGGGTTGTACGCCTATGTACTAACTACGCTAATAGGTTAGGGATGAGCAATGTTGAATTTAGAGTAAGTGTACCCGCATTTGCGTGCAGAGTGGGAAACCATTTAGGTAAGAAAAACTCGGTACACCCGACCGGTATCTAAACGCGATCTCCCCCTCGTTGTCAGTCTAGTTTATTGCGAGAGTAACAGAATAGACCATGCGGCCACCGAAGAGGATTACATTATATATCTATCTGATAAGCCGCACCATGGTAAAACCCGTCAAACTATCTCTGTTACCTTCCAGGATAAACGGAGTGTACTATAACCCTCCCATCTTCAACCCCATTTGTATTCAATTGGTACTGATGCACCTAGATTTCCTTAATACAGTCAGTAACGCTTAAAATAGTGTACCGTGCAGTGACGTCTGGTTTGAGTTGTGTTAAGTTTTTCAATTTTCTTCGAGGTGTTTTTTTCTTGAACTAGATTTAGCTCGTCAGTAATTTAAGTAATGTCAGAGGTGGTGACAATAATGATTGCTTTGATGATGTCTAGCCACCTCCATTATTTGGGCTCTAATTTTGGGAAGATCAAATATATTGTTCACGTATTGCAATAGGTGACGTACTGTGATGTAATTTCACTATAACTATTGTTCTAGATGCTAATATTAAAAAACTAGTTTCAACCGGCTGTAAAAACTACATATACTTGTATATATTTTTATGGTGAATTTTATTGATAATAAAATTTTATTAATTCCCGCATATGTTTAAAAATAACTCCTTGCACACGGGAATCGAAACCGGGTTGTTTTATTTTGGGCCAATGCTCTATTAATGAGCTATCCAGGTTCTTCCCTAGCCCAGGGTTATTCCTCACTTATTATTTTAAGATAAGTATCACAAATAATTTTTTTTAAAGTGGGTAATTCATTGACATATCAAATAAAATGGCTCAGATTCAATTCTCGTGCTCAGTTGTAATTTTCGACATATATTTTTGAAACTTATGCTAGAATTTTAATAAAACATTTAAACAATGTTTTGGACCAAAGCAATACCGAGTATTCCCATTGTATTTAGATATTTATGATTATTTTTATTAAATCGTCTGGTGTGTGCACAATTTTTAGTGTAGGCCTACTTATGATGTATAAACTTCCTAAACTAGAAACAATGTAACCAAGGAAACGCCACCAAGCGCAAAATGTTAGCAGGATGGGTTTTTTTTTTGTTTTGTTTTTTGGTCATTACTTGTAAATGGATTCTCGCTTGGAAAGGGTTGAAAGCAAGCAGCACGGAGGCTCGTGAGTATCGTATTAGCCGACGTATGAGGATTTTCCACTTAGCTGGAAGCCTTTGCTTGTCAAGGTCACTAATAGTGTGAAGCTAACTAGCAGCCCTGCAAATTAGTTCTTAGCTCTAATCTAGTTGAACAGTTCTATTACGACGGTAACGGGTGTTTAACGTGGACGCCACCTTTGGCGCGGGCAACATCATTCTAAGTTGATGCCGTGATGAGCGTTGCGTTCAACCGTCGTTGCTATCATTATTTATTGGTATCTTACTTATCTATATTTTATATAATTTGATAATTCTATTTTCGATCACTAAGGGAAAATGTCTGAACCGATTTTGACAAATTAACACTCATGTTAAGGGTTAGAGGTCCAGGATTATTGCAGAAATATTGACTTCCAACGTAAACCCGATTTACCAAGCTGCTTTTCTGTTGTGTGTGCAGTGGACATTCATTCTATGTTTACATCACCTCGAAAACACTGATTTGTTTATGTTGGTTTTTCAGTGAATAAAAATATATTTCTCTTTGTATTTATCTGATAATATTTGTCCCCCCCCTCCCTATAAATCGTTTATAGAGGCATCATTATATATTAGAACTTTCCCCAATTAAAATTTTGAAGATATTTTAACGCGACGATCTGCAGATGCCGCTTCAATAATCCATTAGTAAATCTACTCACAGGCACGAACACCAGTCTCCCGGCCGTTAATTTATCACTGTGAAAGAGAAAGCTTCAGTTTTAAATTGTTCGGCTGTTCCCTGGAATCGAACCAGGGGTCCTTAGTCAAGTATATAGACTGGTTATTATATATTTATTTTACATATATATTAGGCTACCATTATAAATGTATAACATTTTAGTGATGAGCTTATCTCAAAATTTTAACGGTTCCATTAGAGTTCTTGATTCTCGGCTCTCAGTTCCAAATCCCACTTGATCACACATACACTGAGCTAAGGTCATTTTGCCTCCTAGCCTAGCTCCCCCATCCCCCTAATACATATGAATATGACGTCACTAATTAGTCGTTAGTACTGACATGTAAATTACCTATTTTTAAAATGAATTAAAAAAATATGTGACAAGATTTTGTTCATAGCCATATAGTCAACTGTATTCATTTATTTGTGTATGGGCCTATGTATTCATTTTTAAAGCTATGTAACTAAGAACCCAGGAACAGAATTTTTAGGATATAAAACAGGATTTTCAATTCGCATTAATAACCGAATAACCGACCTGACTAATCCCTAATGTATAGTACTAAGCGCACTTTATAATAACAAGGTAAATAATATACAAGAACATGACTTACAAACTCACTTAACCTAGGACCGAGCACGAGAGTTCACTAAACGTGTGTTCTATCCTCTAAGCGAGATTTATAAAAATAAAATAAATGTGATCAAAATTGTCAGGTGCGTCTTATTATTCGCTCATTAAAACGAGTTTTCCATAAATTGGCAAATAAACGTTTTAAAATATTGCGTGCATGACTTGAATGGGACAATTTTAATATGGGCTCAACCTGAAATATATTTTTATTTTGATGGTTCATTAAGTATTATTAATTCGTTTTTAATTTAAAAAATATTGAAACATAATTAAAACTTAATTGGTTGGTAGAGGTAATCCATCGTAAATAACTAATTACTGTTCTAATATACATGCATGCGCGCATTATTATTTGTGTTTATTTGTTAATTGATGAATTTAAAACTAGTTTATTTGTAAAAAAAACCTTTAAAATAATATCAAAATACTGCTAAATTACATCTATCGACAATAAACATTACTTTCAATGAATGCAAACCTATTTAAAATAAAGCAAACTGTTTTGTGCTAGGACTTTTATTTTATAGTTCCAAGAGGCTTCTTAAAAGAGATAATATGTTTTAACCTTCCTTTTAAAATAAAAATATTGCATTGACTTGCCCATTAAAATGAATGACAAGTGTTTACTGGTTCTCTCAAGACAAAGGACAAGCGTCCTTTTAAAGGGGAACTCATTGACATTCCCTTAAATAGGAAGAATAATCGTTGACCGTGCACTTATTGGAGAGAAAAGTCGTTAACTTGGCTTTTAAATCGTTGACAGCGTAAGGGTTCGGCCAGACTGACAAGCGTGCGAGCGAGCGCGTGATTAGCTGATACCTCTCGTTATTTGTTGACGAGGAGGCTCCGAATTTTGTCTGAGTGAGTTGAGGGTGGTTTTAACAAGTGATTTATTGTTGTGGTTTTCTCCTCCTCTCTCCACGCTAATGGTGATTCTTATTTGTAAAGGCCTACTTTGATAATATTGAAGTATTTTAACATATCAGTTTTATATAAATATATACATGGTTTATGATCTTAGCAATTAAATTAGGCCGTTAATAGCAAGTGTGCTAATAATAAGAATTGAATAGTCAAACGGTGACCTGGTGGTCTAGGCGTAAGGTGTCTGACCTCTTTGCTGAGGGTTCGGGGCTAAATCCTCGGTCCCGGCACAGATTTATCTGATTGCCAAA
>CABFWB010001866.1:38967-60385 GCA_902151455.1 Timema bartmani | reverse complement strand
CTGCGCCCTTAAGGTGGGGTGCTAGTGAGCGTGAGTTTAGGGCAGTATTTTGTAAGTTTTGATAGCATAAACATTTTTCGGCTAAAATAAATCAAATATTTCTTCTATAGAAACATATAGTTTAGTTCTCTGCACATGCTAATCTCAACAGTTCTTGAATGTCTGTCAAAGGTGTCCTGGAATATAATGACAACTTTTCCTCTTTATTTAAAAAGTTTGTCACCAAATGCCGCTATGCTCATGACAGACATTCAAGAACTGTTGAGATTAGCATGTGCAGAAAACTAATCTCTATGTTTCTATAGAAGAAATGTTTGATTTATTTTGGCTAAAAAAATATTATGTTATAAAAACTGCAAAATCAATACACTAAACTCGCGCTCACTAGCACCCTATCTTAAGAAGCATAACAGTTGTTGACTGGGCCCTTAAAAAAGGAGAAAAATCGTTGACTGGACCCCCTTAAGATGTAAAGAAATTGTGGAGCATGCCCTTAAGGAGTACAATAATTGTTGGCCGGGTTCTTGTAAGGAAAAGCAATCGTTGATTGTCCCCTTAAAAGAGCAATGTATGTTGCATTGAAGTGAGTGTGTGTATTGCGTGTGGTATTTATCAATTTAAAATATTTGCTGCTGCCTCTTGTGCATCGAAACATTTATCAAAGGGACTTGATCATGGTCAAGATTTTTGACTTCAGCTGTTCAGACACACTGGTTCGAATCTTGTTAAAGATCAAATTTAATCTTAGACTGGGAATACTATTTCCTAACAATAATATTCACCCTTATGTCAAGCTCTTGTTAAAACAATGATAATGCATTATGTAGATAGCTAAGATTTGGTTATAAGTCATGTTTAACTTTGGTACAGTATTTCCGTCCATTTAATATCAACGCATACGGTCTATCAGTCCTATTACAGTTTTGGGTTGGATTAAAAATAAAGCTATAATTTAGCAGATATTTATCCGCATTTAGGGGTGTAAGGAAGTGACGGGGAGATTGGGGTTCGATCCCGGTCGGGTGTACCGAGGAAAGTTTTCCCTAAATGGTTTTTCGCTCTCCCTCCACGCTAATTCGGGTGCACTTAAAATATTTAACCTTTCTCATCCTTAGTATATTAGCGTGATTGATACATATTCATTTAGCCCTAACCCGATCAGGCAATAAGACGCGGTGATAACAAAATCTATTTATAAAAGGAAGTTGAAATATTTCTACCAGGTCTTGGTTATTTTACCGAGATTAAATAGTTTAATGTGAAACAAAGTTTTACTCATTTTATTTTAATTGAATTATTTTGTTTGCTTTTTATAGTATTTTATAGTTTTATTATTATTGCTTGGTTCCTTTTCTTTATTTCTATATAAATACATTTTTTCAATTATTATAGTATTAGCCCGTTGGTAATGACACTGTGTGTGTGTGTGTGTGTGCGCGCGCGTGCGCACCACGTCTTACTATCCGTCCGGACTAACCGCATATTTACACCATTGAGGCAGGAATGAGGAAAGTAAAAGTTATAGAAAATGCACTCGCATTCGTTTTGATATAAAGTAATTAATAAAGAAAGCATTAAGTAAAATCTACCCTGTGCACATTCTCCCGTGATTCAACTTCCGACACCCCCACCACTGGCAATTTGTATTAGACTAAGATTGACGCCTTAGCCCGCGTTCCCACCGATGGATGTTAAGCTTAGTACCTACTGGGCGATAATCGCCAGATACAAGTATCCAGCGACTTGGCAACATCGCCCGCGCACACACCAACTGGTATCCAGATACAAGTCTCCAGCGACTCGGCAACATCGCCCGCGCACACACCAACTGGTATCCAGATACATGTCTCCAGCGACTCAGCAACATTGTCCACGCACATACCAACTGGTATCCAGATACAAGTATCCAGCGACTCGGCAACATCGCCCGCGCACACACCAACTTGTATCCAGATACAAGTATCCAGCGACTCAGCAACATTGTCCACGCACATACCAACTGGTATCCAGATACAAGTATCCAGCGACTCGGCAACATTGCACGCACACACACCAACTGGTATCCAGATACAAGTATCCAGCAACTCGGCAATATTGTCAGCGCACACACCAACTGGTATCCAGATACAAGTATCCAGTGACTCGGCAACATCGCCCGCGCACACACAACTTGTATCCAGACACAAGTATCCAGCGACTCGGCAACATCGCCCGCGCACACACCAACTAGTATCCAGATACAAGTATCCACCGATGTTGCGCGTCCACATCGAGCAGACGCATCTCACCAGTCCTCGTTCCTTTAGCTATGAATCCGCACATTGTTGCTATCCAAATACAAGTATCCACCGATGTTGCGCGTCCACATCGAGCATACGCATCTTACCAATCCTCGTTCCTTTAGCTATGCATCCGCACATTGTTGCTGGTGCTACTGTCGCTTTTAATAGAATTAAATGTCTTCAAAAGAGAAACATAATTTTGTGAAAAAATTAGTTTTTAAGACGAGGGAAGAATTATGGTGACTGTTTCTGGTCAGATCTATTGTTGAATGACGTATGCGCATCTAAAAAAATACGTAAGGATGAAGAAACCTGATTTTGAAGAGGCATTTTGTTTGGTAACACCCACAATTACAAAGCAAGATACAAAATTTTGAGCTGAAATGGTAACGCAATCTGTAGTAACCATAAGAAAATCACCATCAAAATACATGTTGACTAGGACGAGGAAGATAAATCAACTGGTTTAGCTTCAAAAGTTGTCCGCTGATACTTGCGCATGGGTACACATGGAGATATGTTTCCCATTGGAGGTGGGAGATCGAGACACTGGCAACATTCTTTGATCTTTTACCGCCGGAAACTCGGACGATGTTTCCGTGTATCCAGACACATGGGAAACATCGACGGTTGGCGTTTATCTGGCGATTATAGTCCAGTGTGTACTAGGCTTTAAGAGAATGAGTGTTGATAGAGTGACGAAACCAATATATGAAGGTAGTGTGTGACTATAAAGGAAGGGGTCGGCCATAAAAGACGTGGCTAAATGTGGTATACAAATGTGTGGAAAAGAGAAACACTAATAGTTAAGGAATAAAAGCGAATGTTTGATTTGGTGTATGGATGTTGTCGAAACGAAGGGAGTATGAAAGGATGTGGAAGTGTGGAGAAAATTGGTGAGGACGGATTAAGTACGGAAATGTTTTTTTTTTAGCTACATGCACAGTTTCTTGCCTAACCCGCAATGTAACGGCGTTATATGGCGTGGTATGTATGTTTTTTAATATAAAAAAGAAGGATTTTATTAAAATTTAATAAAATCTGGTTGCAATAGTTCCAATACTAGTTTTTCTTGGAATGAACGGTCGCGCTGGTTGCATCTCCACTCACATAATGTTTTTTAAAAAATTCCAATCACTTAAGTCTTGTACATGAACGCACTTACCTTTCACTATAAGGGCTTGTAAAAAGTAGTTTGCCCTATCAGGCTTCGTGTTCACGTCTTCTCGATAGTTCCCCTCTTCTGCTTCTCCATACACAATGTTTACCTCACTGTTTACCCTGGTACATCAGCTATTAAAGTTAGTAATACAGATTCCAGGCATAACCCGAGATCGAATCAACATATCCTAGATAAGCAGTCAACCAGTCGACTACGGGTCTGGTATTATTTTATCAGAGCGTACTTGCCCAGTGATGTAGTTAGCAGGGCTGTCCGTAACTCTCCTCGCCAGGGTAGGGATGTGTACGTTAGGTTGGTAGCTCTGATTGTGTGGGAGAGGTAGCAAGTGCGGATTATGAGGTGTCTGGGGGGAGAACATCCCTCTCCACCCTTTCTACCCCTTGGGGCTAGTCACGTGACAATGTTACTGCCATTACTGACACATCGCCTGTCCTACCAATTGCATCTTACATAGCAACAAATCGTCTGAAACTACCCTACACACATTGGATGTGTACAGACAGGTAGATACATATCGCATGTAGAAGAAGTGGGGAGTTTATTTATATATATATATATATAGGTATATAGGTATATATATATATTATATATATATATATATTATATATATATATATAGATGTATAAATATCTGATTTCCAAACCCTTCCTTCAGCTCTGACAAGACGTGTATTAATCACAACTTGTGAATGTGGGGAATGCCAGGCCTCCACCGTGGTTCGGATCCCACGTTAAACTGTAGGGCCTCCATTTCATCTCACAATCACCCAACCATTACACATTAGCGTAAGTGTGTATAACACGAACGGGTAGTAAGATGCGGTGCTAATAATAATAATAATAATAATAATATAAATATGACTACCGGCTGCGGTCGAACCAGATACCTTAAAGAACGCATTTATGGAAGAGAGAACACTGAGCAAAGTTATCGATTCGTAACAGTGTATTTGGCGTTTGATTATTCTAGTTGCACTCTTTGGGGAGCCTGTGCAATAAAGTACAAATTCATGTTTTAAAGACCAAGTAGAATAACTTTAAAAAAATGGTTCTAAATATAATATCTTTTTCCCTAACTATATTTGACATTATATGAGAATTCAGAAAAATACGAATTGGTATTTGAACCCTGGTTGACTGGATGTACGCGCTGATTGCTTTATCAACTGAACTATCCAGAATTTCCTCCTTGTAAGTGTTTAATTTAAATACATCGAAAGCCAAACGTATTAATGTAGCTAAGTAGTGCCACCGTTACCGGATGACCAGGAGTTAAATCCCTGTTCATGTGGGATTTTTATTAACTTGCACAGTCATTCCATCAGAATATCATCAGAAAAAACGTGTTTGCTGCAATATGGAAATTCTTGCTTACATGCTTATGATTTTGTTGGTGATGCAGTGACGTCACAGCACCTCGGTTGGATTGTTTCTACTGTAAGAGTGTAGTCGGTTACATCAGGTGCCACCCGCGGCTGTAAATCGCCGTCCTACCACCCCTTCAATCCTCCCCACGGGTCCTGTTCAGCGGTCGCAATCACTACAGCGCTTACCACCCCATTACATCACCAGGAAA
The DNA here is from genome assembly GCA_902151455.1 of Timema bartmani. Taxonomy (NCBI): domain Eukaryota; kingdom Metazoa; phylum Arthropoda; class Insecta; order Phasmatodea; family Timematidae; genus Timema; species Timema bartmani. The sequence goes on along the minus strand of CABFWB010001866.1, from coordinate 55,345 downwards.
GACCCGGGACTCGAACCCGCGTCGGCCGCTTGCTTCCCATTGGCTGGCCTCGGCGCGCCTGCGCTTGTCGGTGTGTCCCCGTGGTAAGGGGAGGAGGGTGGAGGGAGACGGAGCGTCCTTGCGCGCCGTCAGTTTGTACCGACGCCCGCCCCATGTCAGGACGTGTGCGATTCCTTGCAGAGGGAAGGATGATAGACGCCGCGTCGCGGAGCCCGGGGTAGAGCCTGACGCGACCTCGAGCAAGATATACGATCTCCGACATAGCCACCCCTGGCTTGACGTCGATCATCATCATCGATAAATTATGAGTCTGTTCAAGTGGTTCGTCTGCGTTTCATGTCCAGATTTACCGTCAGTGTGTGCATAGGTTTCTGGAACAAGACGTGCTCTTAGAGAAATATCGATACTGTTGCGTTTATTTTCTTGTTACAGAGTCTTAACTATACCATTTGTTAATGTAGTTTGTATTCATTAGAAATATTAACTCGCTTACTTTTGTTTTGAGTAGTTAAACTCAGCTAGAAACGCTTACTGTAAGTTTCGGTGTTATTTAAATCAAAGCTTTAAAATATTATCTAAGTGGCGCATAAAATTATAAAATTATAACATTGTATGAGTAAAGAATTAACTAATATATTATATAAACGTGAATAATATTACTTCAATTGTATGAATTTAGTGGATTTTTTAAAAATAGTTTCGTAAATTAGTTCGTTGGAATTTTTATGATTGTGTTAAATAAAAAAGCATTGCAATATAATCGATTTTTTTGATCTTATGTGTCGCGCGGTTTGCATATAACAATGAATATACCTTCGTTGTGAGAGGTTTGTATTGTGAATCTCCCCAAATAATCCCTTTTACCTTGTAATTCACCGAAACATTAAGAGGGTTCGCTGTTGGTACGTTTGAATATTTATCGCGTGGCTTCAGTTGTATAATATCGCGCAGGTTTGACTTTGGTTTCAGATATGAATTTTCGTAAGGGCACATTAGAAATTCTGCAGTTCCTACAGTTGGTTTGTCGAAAAGGGAGGTAGTGAGGGGGTAAATGTGGCGACTTCTTGTTGAAATTCAGTCCTCGTTCCTTGAAAGTTTCTTTCCGCTTCTCTTAAAGGAGATGGTTCTTTAAAGATTCTCTGGCTTAGTGTGTGAGATTTAGTCGGGATTTCTGTGTATTTAGACACTACACAACCTTAAACTAATAGTAAAACACTTGTTAGTTGTGTTTGGGAAGCTATTCGAATAGGGTTTTTTTTATTGAAAATTGAGGAGAAATATGCACAGATATATTCAAATACATTAAAAACGTTGTAAATTTCTCAATATATATATGATAGCCAAGTATATACATTTTATAACAAATATGATTTTTTTATTATATATACATAAATTATGTAGAGTAAATGAGTGGAGCGCCCTAATAAATTAATATTTGTATTAGTTACTTGTAGAATAAATAACAATGCACCCATTTTAAATTAAAATTTGAATAAAACAATGTTGCCAGAAAAAATTACTTTAAAAAACGTTAACTTAACATTCTTAAATTAGATTAAAAGTGAAATGTGCTTTCTTTTCGAGTGGTAATGACACAAAGTCTCCTCCCACACTCCCCCCCTAGATGTCTTCCCCAACATCTCAAGGTGTGAAGGGAGGTAACAGTTGTTGTAAAACTACCGACTCCCTTAAAGAGGAAGGTACCAAACCCGCCTGGCGGTGTTTAATATTAGATCAACGTGCGTCATTAAACCACTAACTTTTGGCGTCCCTTCCTTCTCCAGATGTGTTCGCCCGAAGGGGAAGACTGCTCGTCGTTATTGCAGGTTGATCTTTAGTGCCATCTCCTAGCGCACGTTTAGTGCCACCAAACGGTCCGTTATTAACTAAAGTTGTTTTCCTACTATCTCTACTATCTGCAGACCTAAGACTTCATTGTATAAAGAGGCAGAAAAAATGTAGTCAAGGGACCTGTGTGAAGATGGCTTCTTACAATTTGACGATGATATTGCATTTTCAGTCAATGCCATCTCCTAACGCACATTTTGTGCCACCAAACGATCCGTTATTAGCTAAAGTTGTTCCCCTACTGTTTGCACGATTTAATTTTTATAGAAAGGCAGGAAAACCAAGTTAAATGGCCCTGTATGAACTTGACTTCTCGCCATTTTATGATGATCGCGTTTTCAGTTATTTCTCTAAATAATAAGAAATGTATATCGTCGGGATTATGTGGTAATTGGACGGTTAAACCTTCGTTAGCTAAGAAATAATATGTGTTTTATATTTATGGTTTCCCAAGAGAATTCTTGTTAATAACTAGTTAACTTAATCTTAGAAAATATCTCCTCCTGGTGCAACTGAACCCGAAAGAGTCGTCTTCCTGTAAAGCAGTGAAGTTGTTGAAATTACTGTTGCCAAACTGCCCCGCGTGGTGGGTAGGACCCGGCTTGACGTAAGAAAAGTTGAGTCTGGACTGTTTGTTGTTTGGTGTAGCTAAACGGACGATCAAAAAGTCTTCTGTATGGTGCAACCGGGTAGAAGCCACAGCCAATCAGGGCCCAACATGGAGTGCCTCGAGGAACTGCTCCGGAAGGTAAGCTTTAAATTAGCTCAAGTGTTCCATTTAGATATTTCGTAAACATGTTTCTTTTATTTTAATAAAATGTTTATTTAACAAGAACATTAAAAAACCCTAACAAGACTGGGGAAACACTAGGGATTAAATTTGGGACACTTGACTAGTAAGTAGATCTTTACATAGAAGTAAAATCGAACTGTATAACTAAATACGCTAATTTAAATATGGGTCTTATATCTACTCTCTCCCCTTTCTTCCTAAAACATTGAATTTCTAACTATTTCATCGATTTTCTCCCATCTAGGTAAAATCGTCCTGTTTCAAACACCACACAATTTATACATTTATGAAACATTTATGAAAAATAAAATTTAATTTATTTATATACACCCTCTTTGGTGGCCCAATTTTCTAACTCGCACAAAAGACTGGACTACCGATGACGGGGCTCGATTCCAATTGGGTGTACTGAGGGGGGTTTTTACTAAATATATTTCCACTCCCTCTCTCTCTCCACGCCAATATGGCTACACTTCCTCCAAGTTCAACCTTCCTCATCTCTAGCTCATAAGAGTAATTAATACATAGGCGTACAGCCTGAACGGTTATTAAAACGCGGTACTAAAATATTTTTTTTTTAATTTTCAGAAGTGGACTAGGTATTTAAAATTTGAAATTCGTTTTGAAAAACACAAAAAGTTTGTAGCGATGAATTGATCCGACACTTTATCTCAGTTCGTAGCGTGTCTTTCGTCTGAGCTAAAGGTTCCAGGTTCGATTCCTTGCTTAGCTGAAAAATTTCTCACTAATGAGATGTAGGTTTACCCTTTCACGGTGAATAATTAAAGGCAGGGGCAGGTTGTTGTGCCTCTTATAGATTTAAGTTTATCTGTCGTGTGCTGATATAATCAGTCGGTTCAGAAAGTGCACGTTAAGCATCTCATATAAATGAGAAGAAAAAAAGGTACTAAAAATAGTTTCACCTCTGATTAATTTAAAAATACGCGAAAATTACTTTAAACTTTTTACGATAACGATAATAGTTTTCCTTTAGAAAAAATCCTCACTAATAAATATGATTTCGTGTCACGGCCAGACGAGCCGTAAATGCTGGTTTAGGTGAGAGGACTACTATAGCAATTGTTACAAAAATCTCAAGACATGACCAGACGGGAGATTGAAGTGACGCAACATCTGGACGAACCTAGAAACTTATTAAAACACTTCGCTGCATTTATCACCACGAGTAGCCACTGTATAGTAGTTTATAGTTGTTGTGGCTATCTAAATGGACCCCGGCATATTAGACCTTAGGGCCAGTCTCATAGTCAGATTTAGTACGCCTCAAGTGCGGCGCTATACTAAATACAAGTCGTTATCTACCTGAAATTGGATGGAATGGGCCGGTTTCATATGCGAAACTGGCCCATTCCATTTTGGTTCTAGGTAGGTGTCGTCCTGTATTTAGTATCGACTCGCACTTTAGGCGTACTAAGTCTGACTATGAAACTGGCCCTTAAAGACGATACCGTCACTCCATATCGAGCGACAGTTACTGCTTTCTCTGGCACGTTTAATTTAATTTAAATTCACTGTGTGCTTTATGCCAATGTCATTTGACGCACGATAAGAGCGTTATTTACCGCTCTTCATACCTTAGACGTATATGACTTTTAGTTTTAATAACGCTTAATTAGCCTGGTGAAATACGGAGGCTTATTATGGTTTTATGTTACAAATGAATTGTTTATTGCCAGCAACAAAAAAAGGTTCATCCATTTCACTTCAGCTAGTTGAAGCGGGCACTTGTGATATTAAATCGTATTTACTCCTTAAGATGTAAAACGCACATAAAATCTAGAAGTGGGTAAACATGTTTTGTTGAGCTTTTGCTCGGTAATCAAACTTTTACTTCACGATGTAAAGTAAAGGATCAAAAAGGCGGATGAATGTCTGCTGGAATCGTGTGTGTAAAACAATCTCAAGCGCAGATGTATTGAGAGCGAAATGCTGATGGCTTTGTGTAATTATTTTTAACGACTTCAAATTTATTAAGTCGTTTAAACCAAAATAGCTATTTAGGTTTCACTGCTGAATAATTTGAATAGAGTGAATTCATCGTGAATTCGCTATAGCCTAAATGTCCACGTAACTCATTGCTATTTGAACCCTCGCCTTAAGGATATGGAAACATGATTCGTGAAACCCGTATCACTGGTCTCGTGGTTTCAAGGCGTCAGGCTCGCAATTAACTGGATTAATGGGTAAGGGAAAGAATCAAATATAGGCCAGGTGCATTGGGGGTGGTTTTATCACTATGGTTTGTCCGCCCCCTTTTCATGCTAATGTGGGTAGGCCTACATTTCTTCTAACAACCCTCCTACCCGCTTCGGTGGCCGCGTGGTCTAACGCACTGATCTCGTGTTGGACTAGACTGCCGAAGATGGGGAGATCCCGGTCGGGTTTACTGAGGATAGTTTCCCTAAATTGTTTTCCACTCTCCCTCTACGCAATTGCGGGTGTATTTTCTCTAAATTCAGCATCCTTTCCCTGCCCCTAGGATCGATTCTTCAAATAACTATTGTGATACCCCCGTTGGTGGGTGGGCATTCGATTTAAATGTCAAACTCGATTATTCTGGTTTGCTGGTATCAGGGAGGCTGGGGTTAGAATTCCCGCTGGCCCTACTGATAGTTTTTCTTCCTAACTTGTTCCTCACCCTACCTCCACGCAAATTCGGGTTCATTTCCTTCTCTATAAGTTCTACGTTCCTCATTTCCTACCACATTAGCGTAGTTAATGTATAACTCGAACGGATACTAAGACGCTGTTGCAAAAATAAATATATTCCTTTCCAAACGCCTTTTAACTGAACCATCGGCTGTTTCTTGTTCGAGGTTGAAGGTGTCAAACGTGCCTGCGACCTTACTGGAAGGCGCGAGTGACCTTGAGTATTTTTCTTCTTCTGCTCCCCTAACCCGTCTCCCCCGCTCTATATAAGGTTACGGGGTCGTTCTCATCGATTGGCGCGGCGCCTCCTCCTCCCTGATTGCGTGTTTATTGAATTATTTTGGTGGTGGTTCGCCGCTTTGTTTACTATTCCGATGAGGGGCGAACAGTCCTACTCTCCGCCTGGTAAATAATTGATAAACGTCCTCGGAAAGTAAACACTCCTACCGCCCCGATAATGTGATGGGAGACACAAACACACACACACGAGATTAATAAAGCTTAGCTTGAAGCCACTGTGTGCTCATTTCACTAGCATTTGCTAAGTCGAGTAAAGTAAACGAATGAGATGCTACATACTTATAGACTAAATATATTAATTAATTAATTACCTCGTCTTACAACCCGTTCGGGATTTATAGTAAGTCAGCCCGCATTTACCTCGATCTCCCCGTCCTCGGTGGTCTGGCTCAACACGACTGGCGCGTTAGCCAACTACGCCACCGAGGCGGGTCCCAAACATAGTGTTTTATTAAGGTGTATTCGTCTATCCACAATTAAATATCTTTTTCTAGACGAGAACTAAACGCTTTTTGTTGGAAAAGTTGTGGATCTAAAAACATTACTTCACTTGTCATGCAAAGATATATATCCCTTCAAGGCGGAAATATAAGGGACGTGAGAAAATGTTGCGCAATTTTTTTTTTGCACATTTTATAGCAAAACCTTTTTTGGTCAAAATAAAATGAATCAAATATTTCTCCAGTAAAACATAAAGCTTAGTTTACTTCACATGGTGAGATCAACAGTTGAATATCTGTCACAAGTATAGTGGTATTAGATGACAAACTTTTAAAATGAAGAGAAGAAGTTGTCATTAAATTTTAGGACACCCTTGGCAGGTATTCAAGAACTGTTTTATGTCACCATGTGAAGAAAATTAAGCTATGTTTCTACTGGGGAAATATTTGAATTCGTTTTACCAAAAAAAAAATATGTTTTGATATAAAATCTGCAAAACCACTTAACTTTTCTCGCTTCCTCCCCAATCCCAGTTTAAATCTGCTTCCATTAAAAGATTAATACAAATGGCCGCAGCCTATCTATCACCTTATCGAACTTTGACGGACATCACAGCTTTGTCGAGGCTATGTCTGCTATCAAACCACTGACCCGTGGCATCAGATATTTCCCCGCGCGATCCTGATTTACTGTCCCCCTAATATCCCCATGAACGATACATTCTGTCATGCCATTACTTATTTTAACCAGAAGACCTTATGTACATTCTTTGACTGATAACACTATAGCCCTATTTTATAAACTACAATCCTATTTAAATGGCTAGGCACATTTTTGAAGGTAAAAATATTTACTAAAACCATTTTCATATATTTAAACATCAAGTCATGTAATCTGTAGGTGTCAGTTTCTATATAAACCAGCAGTATCCAGGTTAAGAATCGCCTAAGTCAACTTTATTGCTAAGCCTAGTCACAGAGTTTGTGGTCAAGTCTAGTGTAAGTTCAGACGTTTTGTGATTTTTGTGCAAATCCACATCTCTAGAATTTTGTTAAAGATCTTTACCATTTTTTATTATATCGGGAACCCTGTCTCATAGCGTCCATACATTCACAAACTAACATTTTTTTTATTGCGCGTCTTACTGCCAGTTAAGGTTATACCCAGTAGATAAATTATATAAAGATTTCGGTCTCGCTATTGGCTATTGGTAAACTTTGATGATAAGCAAACTCTCAAAGATAATTATTTTATTTTAAAAATAATAGCTAAAATTGGTATATTAGGAATTAGAAATACTCGTTTTATGCAATGGCGGTTTCTTCTTTGAATGTTTTTGAAATTTGAAATTTTTGGATAAATTCTACCTTAATAATTGTTAATTTATAAGATATGATGAAAACTGGTTTTGTAAAACTCGGGGAATTATTGTCGAAAGGTAGCACAACTTTCTTCAGAGGGGAAGTAAATCCGTCGGTCCCATGTTGATTGTGGTATGTAAAAGAACCCTAGAGGTTATGTGAAAATACCTTTCCCGACAAAATTGGTAGCACCTTTCGCAATTCTTGTGTGCTGATGTAATCATTTGGTTCAAAAAGTGCACGTTAAATACCTCAAATAAATAAATAATTGTCGAAAGGAATCGCTTCGTGTTTTAAATATAGAGATAATAGATACAAAATTTCAGTTCTCTAGGGCTCTGTTTGTACGTTTCGTCCACCATTTTGGAACCGCCATTTTGAAATTTTCTAGTTTCTATTTTTACTTATAAAGATGATATTTTAAATAGGATTCATGCGAATTTCAACTCTATAGTCCAGGGTATCGGTCCAACACCTTATCTCAGTCGATAGCGTGTCTGTTTACTGAGCTAAGGGTCTCTGGTTTGATTCCCGGCATGGCCAAAAAAATTGATCGTTGGTGAAGTGTGGATTTACCCTTTCACATTGATAAATTAATGTACGGGGACTGGATGTTGTGCTTGTCTTAGTCTTAAGTTAGATTATAAGACATATGAATCTATGAGAGGCCTAGCAAGCCGGTAGGGAAAAATATATGGCTTGAATAAAAAACTGACCCAGGTCACTGCCTGGGAACAGTGATGGATGTAAAAAAAGTATATCAAAAGTAACAGTTGCAGATCAACATGACTTTGACAGATGATTATATTAAAATTGTTTTAGTAACTTTTATAACTGTTAAATACTGTTCTTCCTACCTAAATCCTGCTATAGATACCTAATACCAACTTTGACTGCAAAAAATATGTCTGTATATTTTCGAAAAGATTCTTCCTATCAGCGTCACACTATACAGTTCGTTAAAGTTGAAACAGAGGAGGTACGTTTGTTACCTTTAGCGGTAAACGTGGATTACATTGTATTTTCATGTTATAATGGATACAATCCATCCAGAATAGGAGTCATGGTAACTGACAGCTAACAGAAGTTGTTAGTGCAAACATTGGCTGAAAGCTACTAATGTTAACAGATGTGGAAATAATTATTTTTTTCTAAGTAATACCATATAATCAATCAAAAGTTTTACCAAACCATTCTAATAATTTTATGTTCATTTAATTGAGTTATTTAACGTGCCCTTTCTGAACCGAATGATTGTATCAGCACACAACTTACAAACTACCTTAAATGTAGTGAACACACAACTTCCAGCCCCCTGCCATTAATTCATAGCTGAGAAAGGAAAAACCCACATTTTAACAATTATAAATGATTTGGCCATGCCGGGAATTGAACCCGGGACTCAGTATACATACATGCTACCGACTGAGGTAATGTGTTGGGCAAACAAGTTTAATGATACTTCCTTAAGGATAACTGTATGATTGGCTTTATAGTAACTATAACAAAAAATGCTAATAAAACTACTTTTTTCTGCCGTTGTGGCAAAATTATATTACAGAATATGGAATAATAAATTAAAAATCATTATATTCACACTTGTATCGTTTTATAATTGGCTACCAAAATAAATAAATATATTTTATAAAGTGTAGAAAATTCAAACGAAATATTAGTTACTTGATTAAAAGTTTATATGTTGTAAACACATGCGCATCAACACAGCCAAATACGGTTTGTATAATGTCATCAACCGCTGTTATTTCGTCTGGTTCACTATTTTGATTTGTGAATGGAACGCAACTTTTTAGACGCTCCGGTTTTTAAAGTATTTTTAAATTAACCACATAAACCGTTTCCATAAAAAAAGAAACCTCCAAAGAGTTGTTTTCATAATTTCGTGTTTCTATAATATAAAAACGGGTAAAAAAAATAATCGTTTGTTGTGAAAGTTTTGACTGCCAAAAGTGACAGCAGCTCAACACATGGTCTTACAGATAATTTGGCGAAAGGATACATGCGAGTAGATCTGAAAACTTTATCTGACTGTTGCTTACCTACACTCCTACGTTGGATAGAGTGTGTATATGCCAGGTTTGTTTCTTACCAAACTTACGAGTACTAGGAATACGAACGTTATGGCGTCCAGTTGAATATATTTCATGGTCAAGTAGAGGCCGCTTTGTATTCTCTATAGCAGCGGTCGGCAATTTATTTGATTTGCAGGCCGTATGACCAAATAAAAAAAAATCGTGGGCCTCCTGTATTACAAACCATTTATAAAGCCCGATTTCTACCTCTTTACCCAAATCCGTAAGAAGCCGTTTGAGGTTTTTTTTCTAAGTCATGAAGAATTAAATTCCCGAACATGTAACTATGTTCGCATTAATGTGAGGAATGCCAGGCCTCTACCGTGGTTCGGATTCCACGTTAAACTGTAGGTCTCTCCATTTCATCTCACAATCATCCTACCATTGCACATTAGCGTAAGTGCGTATAACCCGAACGGGTAGTAAGACGCGGTAATAATAATAATAATGTTCGCATTAATACAATGTTCACTCTCCTCTCACTCACACGACTCCCCCACCCTCACCTTGCCTCGCGCAGTGCTGCCAACTGTAAGATCTGAATACTACTACCATAATTATACCACCTGTAAATCCAATATTGGCATATTTTTCTAACGTAATATCTTTGGAATCTGCTAATACATTAATAAAATTATTATTAATTTAATATGAAAATAGCCTAATTAATTAATAAAGCTGAAGCTTAGTTATTATAAATGATAGTTTGGATCAAATTCGAATAGAAATTAATATTTATGTGGTGCCAGTGGTGTAGAGTGGGTTGCCAGCGTCCGGGACAAGGCAAGTATTGCCCCCCCCCCTAAGCCGTGGACATTTAACATTCCCTGAGTCCCTTCCAATTCAGAACTAAGCCCCTTGGCCCCTAAGCACATTTATTGTACTTTAAGAAAATATTGACTTATTAAAGTAAAATTAATTTTAAACTAGTATACTTGAATTTATTTAAAATCTCCTGGTTTTAATTTATGCAAATTTTTCAATAACATTAATGAAATCACAATCAATTGACAGTATTGCTAGGCTTCAATATTTCTTGAATCATTGTAGATCTCTGAAACGTTTTGATTAATTTAAGTTTTGAGAAACTTCTTTCACAACTGGCAGTTGAAACAGTGATAGTTAAAAAGATTCTTAATGTCACAACAAGGTTAGTCTAACTCTCTTCCCCTTGTACACCCACCGAAGAAAATTCAAAGCTGTCCATCTAGCAAACTGCTCATTATATTATTATTATTATTATTATTATTATTATTATTATTATACTATAAAGCCACATGGCTGACTCACTAACTCACTGACATTAATGTTTACCCACTTCCAGATGAGCTAGAAACTTGAAATTTGGCAAACTTATAGCTTGTAGCCTGTAACCGACGGAAAAATTCCAAAACATAAAAAAAAAAATGTAACCCCTGAAAAAAAAAATTAAAATGGTGGAGCAACTTTAAAGTCGGCGTGGCATATACAATACCATACCGGTAACTTTAAGTTGTTACGTTCAAAACAACGCTGGAATTACATCGGAGCCCCCAACGAGCAAAGCGAGCCTGCTTTATACAAGACAATGTGACATTGAAGGCGATTTATTTCGGCAATCATAGCTGCAGGGTTCAACTCTGTGTACGTAGTACATGTGTGAGTAATATCTGCCACCGTAGCAACGTGCCTACTTGGCCTATGCGTGATTCCGCCCCGGTTCTTGAATGATATCCAGAACCGAGACACACTCTTAATTACAGGTTGTACGCAAAATAGCTACTACCTTTTTCTTTTGAAATTTTGCGCCCCTAAGAATTTTGTGCCTGGGGCAACTGCCACTATTACGCCACTATGTGGCGCGATTGATTTTTAATATAATATAATTGCGGACTTTGCCAATAGTTTCGCTTTTTGTTTATTTAGTGCAGTTCTTTTTTGTTTTGTTTTTTACATAGAGCCAAATGTAGTATCCAGTCAGCCAAAATACAATTTATTTCAGTTCCGTGTACAATCGCTTGAGACTAGTTTGATTTAGAATGAGCCTACTTTTTAAATAATTCGATAGCTTTATTCGTTCAGGCAAGTACTTTAAGCTTCTGACAGATAGACAGATGGTTTCGTTTTTTTTGGCCCTGCGGGCCGGATCTGGCCCGTGGGCTGCCATTTGCCGACCACTGCGTCTAGAGATCATCAGGGAGATCTCACTCACGATAGCCCATGGCCGAGAACGCGCAGACCCCACAGATACCGGGTGATTTAAAAATTAAAATGAACCAACATAATTTCCAGTCATGCGTATTGATGAATGCAGATAACCAGTAAAATGTTTGGTTGGATATTGTGCTTCGAGAACGTGACTTGGATTCTCGAGACATATTTGTTCGAACCTCTACCAAGACGCACCGATATACACTGATGTCTCCATTTTTTCTCTTCTCGGACGATCTAGATCAGTAAAATCCTAGGAGTGTGAATGTTGATTTGAATGTGCCTTTTTTGTTTGTTTTTTTAAGCTTATGCCACCAGGGTTTGTGGGCTATTCATTCCTAGTCTCCTTCTGTCAGTGGTGGACACGTAACCGTCTTCTGAGGTCGAGACACAATATGGGTGTGTTAACTTTGGTCTGATGAGATGATGTGATGATAATGATGATGATAATGTGGTGCTAATGGAAGACTTAACTTAATTATAACTATCTAGACCATATCAACCATATTAACAATTCTTCTTCGAGGAACCCGCCTCGGTGGCGTAGTTAGCTAACGCGCTAGTCGTGTTGAGCTCGACTGCCGAGGACGGGGAGATCGAGGTTCGAATCTCGGTCGGGTGAGCTGGTTTTTTTCTAAATGGTTTTCCACTCTCCCTCCACGCTAATGCGGGTTCACTTCCTCTATATTCAACCTTCCCAATTCCTAACCCATTAGCGTAATTAGTACTTAAGCGTATAACCCGAACCGGTAGTAAGACGCGGTGCTAAATAATAATAATTCTTCGAGGAAAAATACACATGGTACCACCAGGAGTATAATCTAGGACCTTTAGATCAGTATCAAGGACTGATAACCACTAAGAGGCTGACATTGTGCCTGATGAGGGATGAAAAACTTTAACCACTTCAAAAAATACTCACTCTTATTTGTACTAGTAAGTAAATTTGACTATCAGTGACTAAAGTTGTCTAACCTAAATAAAAAAGGCGGAGGAAATAGAATATAAAGGAAATGCACCATCACTCTTCTGGGTGAGAGCATGGTAAATCAGGATGCACATCAAATTCAACCGAAGGGCATTCATTCATCAGAATTAGATGCCCACAGCACATCTAACGTTACACGTCGGAAGTATTCTTATTTCTTAAAGTTTGTCATTTTTTTTCGTCACTGCGTTGAAATACCCGTCCGGGTCACACATTTTAATCACCGGTACGCTAGTAGATTAGGGATGTAGAGGGTAAAATTGAGAGATAATTCATCTTCATTTACGTTGGTAGAGGGATTGGGAAATTATTTAGGATATTTATTTATTTTTATTGGAAGTCACTAAGTAAATTAATTATCTAACTCTAAGCCACTCTCAGTATTTGAACCCAACCTCCCCACTACCAGAAAACTCGACTATATGAGCTTTATATCAGGTCTGCGCTCACATCCATACGGCGCATGCAGACTAGGTACTTATTTTGATCCTATACCACCAACATTTCCCTCCCAAGAAGGATTGGGCACTGCTACCTTCCAGTAAGATTTATCTCTCAAAGTGGATTGGCACTGCTATCTTGCGGTACTCAAAGTAGATTGGGCAGAAAGCTAACCAAACCTGACCTAACCTTGCCCCCTCTCTCACTGAGAATTAATTTTACCTCTGACATATTGTAGGAGTAGCAAAAAATGAACCTAGATGATTTATATTGAATTGAAGTCTGCTGGCGATTGTATTAGTTTATTAATATTCTACTATGAGGTGCCCAATCCACCTGTTTACAATTCCCTCTAGGTTATTAGAAGTTGTCCAATCCTCCAATCTCTTACATAAAAAGTATTCACCCCACCAACACTACCTTGCCGATTCAACTCTGGGGATTTCCATTCCATTAACAAAACCTGGACTTGATGTGTTTCTTGTTAGTGTGCATGTGTGTGGATCTGACACACTCTGGACCGGTGTAATGAAGCCCTCTGATGTACGAGTTTGTTGATGAAAAGAGCAAAAGGATCATTAGCGTGACTATTAATCAGGCCTGACCGTGACAACTGTGGCTGGGACTGCGGTCCGCGGTTTGAATCCCTCCCTTCCATCCCTCGCTAACTGCATGGAAAGCTGATACATGATTGGATCACGCGGAAAGAAGCAACGTCCTTTTATTTTTTCTTGGTACCAGGATTCTAGTCTTCCATTTGAACTTTTATTGCCAGAAGACCAACGTAGGTCACACCGACAGTTGACTCTCAGTTGTTTTTTTTAACCTTTTAAGAGGGTTTTATATCAAAATTTTCGTAGGAAAAGCCTTCAAGAAAATACAAACACATTTATTTTGCCGGAAAAAATAATTGATAATATTTTACTATAGTATTGGTGTTAATTCATAGGTATTGGTAATGTTTATAAAAAGTTAACATGACTTGGCGCATGAATAAAAGTATGTCTAGTAACTTTCTCCAGCTGTAAGAAAAAGCCTTTTCTTTTTAAATTGAGCTATATCCCCGTTAGGATACATCCAGTAATATTATATTTTATTTTTCAAGCAAACACAAGTGCATTTCCTTTAATATTTACTCTTCTCTTAAAGAAGATAATTCATGTTGTTAAAATCCGTCATCCTGCACTAAACCGTACTTAAAAAAATAACTTCAGAGTAGGAAATATATTTTAATTTAATTTTTTGTCATCGCGTTGGTGCGTTTCAATGACAACCGAGTTTGTTTTTTCGATCGAGACTACTATATACAAAGTTTCGAATAATAACTTTCATCGTCGCTGTGTGAAATTAATTTTCACCATTTTCTGATGTTGTATTCATCTGTGCACGAATGCCTTTTTCACTGTTAATGAGATTTTTTGTAAATACTTCGTACTAATGATGCGTCTTTTTTTCCCTTCCTGGCGTACCTTTACTTGATATGTGGTAGATTTCTAGATTAACACTTGTTACCAAAAGTTGGTTTTGACATAAAATCATATATTAAACCATAAACTGTTTTAGCAAAGGTAGACTGTCGAAGCTACAAATAGATTTCCAAAAGGAGCAATTTTCTACATTCCTACACGAACTTTAATGTTTATACAGGAGGTTGTGTAGTTATGTATGTTTAGTTAAAATAATATGTGGACTTTAAGGTGGGATGGAAGGGAACTATAGCTTAGTCCAAATTTTATTGCAGTTTTTATAACAAAACTACCAGATAAACTTATGTTGCCCGGGGTAACCACTCAATGGTTCATTGAGTGGTTACCCCGGGCAGAGCTTTTTCTTTCTTTTTTTTTGCTTCAAACAGACAGAAAAAAAAATTTCATTTTTAATTTCTTCCTGTCCAGTTTTTAATAAATTTAAAAAATATAACTAAAAATTTAAAATTCAAGTTTCGAGGTGTACCAATTTTAAAATTTTAGACATCTACGTTCGATAGATATCGCGCAATGCTCATGAGATAAACAGACAAACAAACTATTCATTTTATTAAATTAAATACCTTTTTGGCCAAAGTAAATAAAATATTTCTCCAATAAAAACTTTTAGTTTAATTTGCTTAACATATTAATCTAAACTCTTTTTTAAATTTTTCATGAGCATAGTGAAATCTGATGATACATTTTTTAAATACGAATAAGAAGTCCTCGTCAGATTCTGCAATGCCCATGGCAAATATTCAACGAATTTTTTAGATGACCATGTAGCTAATTAATCTTAGTGAATTTACTAAATAAATATTATAGTTACTTTGGCCCAAACATTTTTAAAAGTAAAAATTACATAAATACTAACCTTGACTCAAATAAACTGTTTATTAAGAGATGCTAAAATAATATCATCCCAGTCTTCTAGTTAAGAAAATATTACTGAGACAAAAAAATTATTTGAAAATTTAATTTTCCGTATTTTCTCTAAATTGAAACCCTTTATTTCCATTGTAATAAATGCTATAAATGTTATAGCGTTTTACATTATAGCTAACAATAATTACGCGTACATAGTCAATTTTGCTCACGTATCATAAATAGTAAATTAAGTTTTTATTCCACATCTTCTATAATTATCTTCGTCAAACTATCTTGTTTCAGTATATGTTAACTCTTCTTTGCTGTAAACAATTCCATAGTTCCCTTCCTTTTCTTTTATTAAGCTGGGTTTGTATTCATGCATAACACGTAACGAATAGTAAATTATGAATAGCGTATACTGCATAATTCTTAAGGAAAATACGTCGGTTTATAATGAAACGTAGTGTATAACGTCTTACTTATATCAATTGTATTTTTTTTATATATAAAATGTCTTTACCTATTTTCATTACTAGATAAGGTCTCTAAAAGTACTTCGATAAAGGGTTCGTTTGAAAAACAACGTTAGTTAAAATGTATCTTTTGAAACCTTAAATTAACTAAATTTAGTCTGTACTATTAAATCAAATTAGTTTTTTGTTCTAATCTAATTATTGTCATGAATATTATAGTAGACCTTCTTATCAATAACAGAAAGAAAAATGTAATATTTATCCTTCATTTTCAATCACATAGACAATTATAGTCATTGACGCTAAAATAAAGAAAATTCGCAAATAACAAACAAGTATGGCTACCACAAGGCATTTCAAACATAAAGATAAATTCAGAAGCTAATTATTTTCATCTGCTTGTATATTGGCTATCTTCCCCTTGAATTCTCACTGGTTCCCCCC
>CABFWB010001866.1:7877-24682 GCA_902151455.1 Timema bartmani | reverse complement strand
ATCAAGTTTCAGCTCAATCGGTAAAATAGTTTAGGCTCTAGTTGGAGGTACAGACAGACAGACAGACAGACATACAGACGGAAATTCAAAAACAACTTTTTCGGATTCAGGGAGTCATGAAACGTCAAAATTCATCAAAATCTCGAGTTCGATTTTTTTGACGATCACCATACTTTCTCTACCTGTAAGATAGAGAGAAAGTAAAAACTGGATGGTGTGAGCCCGTAAGCGAGCTATGTCGACCGGGCAACCTCTGCTGTTAGCGATGATAGTGCCAACAAGTGGTGGATAGAGGGTGTCATGTGGTCAGCAAAACAAGCCCTTGGACCGTTAATCTCAGTTTTTTAACTGGAGGTGCTACTTCTTTATTCAATTAGCTCCTCATTTGTGTTCACGAGGTTGAGTTTGACTTTACGGATCCCACCATTTCACATATACATTTTTAAAACACTGGGGATTGAACCCGGTACCTCTGTATGTGCAGTCAGGAACTCTGACCACTAGACCATAGAGATGATCTGCGTAAAATATATCTTATTATTATGTTGAAAAAATAAAATTATTGGGTATGCTTTGACTGGTAGTAAACATACTTAACTTCTTATTCCGAGTTGTATTATATCTGAGTTTAGTGTCACAAAACGTTCCCCGTCAAATATTGACATTCACTCTTGATGTGAAAAGTACCCAACACAATTTGAAAGGGGGAGGGTCTAGGATCAAATGTCTACAAAAGAGTTTAGATAAAATCGTTACGTGGTTTATGGATGACCCCTTATGCGGATTCGTGGCAAGCCCGTAGCCAGCCATTAATTTCAAGGGGGGGAGGGGGGTGTTTGGTGGGCACATACCCCAATTGCCAGAAGCTAGAAAAAATTCTAAATTATAAACACCTCTAGAAGCTATCTGAAGTTTTTTTTATGGCACCCCTAACTGCCAGAGGCTAGTACAAATTCTAAATATTAAACACCTCTAGAAGCTCTCTGAAGTTCTTTTTATGGTAACACAACCCCCTAATTTGTACTTTTATTTTAATTTTGATATTATTTGAACCATAATTAAAGCCATATATTTTGTTCATAAAATTTGGGGGGGAGGGGGCGGTTGTACGAACATATATGTGAAACATACATCGTATTTAAGCACTTTTCGACTTCCTTATTTTTTCAACTTTTATGGAAACCTTTGGAACGAATTAACCGCGTAAGTCGGGGATTTACTGTAGAACAAACTGAATTAAATACACCAAATCCTGAGAAATACCCACTAACTAGACTTTAAACCACAACTGGTATATTCTACCTTACCCAACCTAACCTAACCTCTGGCAGACATGTTATGTACTAATATTACTATCAGAGTTGGTGATAGCTTAACGGATTTTCAAGTGCATATACTTAAGGACTTTTATCGGGTCTTTGTTGTTCTAGTTTTTTATTACAATTTTGAGTTGGTAATTTTCAACTCCCTTGTAATAATCAGTACAAAAGAATAATTGTCTAATGGTGGTTAAGTGCCACTGCGCTACCTCTTCTGGTTCTAATAACGTGTAAGAGGTGCTCACGCGTTTCTTTGCTCCGTGCCAGAATCTCACGTGTGTAATGTATCGTGTGGGTATGAGGGGGGGTTTTTGTTCAGAGGGGATCTCTATCTCGCTCTTTTTAAATGATAAGCTTCCCCTTTCTCCACAGCTGATAAATGACCGGCCTCCCTGGTCTTTATGAAACTGTAACTAGGTTCTTTTATTAAAGGTAGTTAGGGATGCTTTTACATGTAAATACCTCCATGCATTCTCTAGTCTTTCGTTCCGCTTCTTTTTGTGTAACGCTTGAATGTTAAGCCTTACCTTCTATGACGTCGTTAAAAGCATTTTTACAACGGTTCACTGTTTTTAACTCGCTATTGTTCTTGTGTTCTTGCAAAAATTATAACTGTTAAATCGTTGTGTAGCTTAGAAATAAAATAAAAACTTATTATATTGGAGTTTACACCTTTAAAGAAATGGGCATTTATTATGCCTCTTTTGTTAATAGTTTTTTAATGTTCTTTTTTACTTGTCTTTAATATAATTGTATTTGGATTTATTTAACGGTTTTATCATCCGTTTACTTTCTTCTCATATATACGATGTAAATAAAATATGTTGTGATACTGAAATAAATCCATCCAAAGATTTAGCAGAAATATATATTTTTATGTGCCCACGGTGTCAATAAACTTGTTTTTTTTATTCTGTCTGTTTCTATTTATGTATGGAATTATGTATAATTATATATATATATATATATATGTATATAGGTTTTGGCATTTTCTCTTTAATATTTGATATTTCAATGTATATACGTATTCTAATTCTACTATCATAAAATGTTGACTATCTAAAAAGGACTTAGCAATTTCCATTAAATATGAAACATGAATATATGAATAATATATCAACTTTTTACGAAAATATTAATATCCTAAAGATATAAACGCTTTAAGAGAAACATAATTCATAAAGCACTGGAAACGAAAATAAATTTTTCTCTAAAGCCAAAATAAAAAGTTTCATACTTGATCATTTTAAAGTTGTACTTTGTCCAGATATTCAGATGTTGGTCACCATGACCCTGACTAAGACCCATTTATCCTATTTGTTTTAAACTAGCTGAATTAACTTGTAAATAAAAGATGATTTTATAGAAATGAACCATATCGCTTCCTTTTGTCTTATTTTTTTGAAATGCGTCTTCTTCTAGACTCTTAAAGCGTATATGGTTTTACCGTCATTTTTCATATTTATAAATATTAAAACACATTTAAAAGTTTTTGTTTTTGATCCCTCGTACACTATTGAGTGAACAAATATATATTTCAATAGAATATGGTTTTCCAAACATTCTGTGCCATAACCTAACCAAACAAATACCTTATATCTTTTAACGTGTAAATGGCCATGCTCATTACTAGCTTTAATAAAGCTTTAGTTGTAGATAGGCAAAGCCGTGACAGAGTGAAATAAAGGCTTTTAAAATTTATGACATTACGTACAAAACTACATTTGATTAAAAACTGACTGGAAATTCTCTTACTGCGCTGCACGAGGAGGGAGTAGTGACAAAACTAGTTTACTAGCTTTTGTACTATTTTGTAACTTTACCTTTAAATATTTAAGATACAAAACTAAATGAATCAATCTATCTATAGTACCATTTATATTACTGTTTCACTTCAATTACATCGTAGATTTCAAGAAAACTTTTTAAAAAAACAACATAAATATCAATAATACTCAAGTGAGAAGTAAACACAGTCGAAACACGATAGGAACAATATTTTATTTGGCGGTATACATTTATAACATGTTACCATATTATCACTAGCCTATTTTTACTATATATTAAAAAACAACAGCTACAGAAACTGTCAGATAATTATTCTCCCGACTTTGTTTTGATTGAGTCTCTTCGCATGATTAAATGTGTTCTCTATTTTTGAATTTTGGTTGCGCTTTGGTTCCTTCCTTTATTTGAAAGAATTTTTCATTGCTGTTATTTTTAAAACTAAGCTATTACATTCCATACAATAATAATTAATTAATTATAGGAGTTTTAAGTTATTGTTCTAGGAAGCACAAATTGAGAAGTGGTTGGTGAACCAAAAATGTTAAATCTCATCTGAAAAAAAATCATCCTCAGTCCACCTTGTCGAGATTAGAACCTCACCATCACCAGCAAGCAATCTATTCTTTGGCGACTTTGACACCTCGTACAACGTGACCACCGGTGTAGGTAACACGGATGTGTGTGTGAGATTAATGATGGGGTGTGAGGAGTGCAGGAGTTGACGTGCCAACCAGGAGGTTTCAGGTGGTAATATTTCAAATGGTACGGGCAGGTCTTTCGAATCGTATAACAAATACTACATTTTAGTGGACATGAGGTATTATTATTATTATTATTATTATTATTATTATTATTAGCCCCGCGTCTTACTACCCGTTCGGGTTGTACGCACTTACGTTAATGTGTAATGGTAGAGTGATTGTGAGATGAAATGGAGGACCTACAGTTTAACGTGGAATCCGAACCACGGTGGAGACCTGGCACTCCACACATTCACAAGTTGTGATTAATACACGTCTTGTCAGAGGTGAAGGAAGGGTTTGGCAATCAGATAAATCTGTACCGGGATGAGATAGTAAATTTGAATCTGGGTACTTTGTTTTAAATTGTGTTCATCGTTTACTCCTAATAGGTGCAATTTGGAATAATGGTCTAAGGTAGTGGCCTATATTTCTAATCAGAAGGTCTACATTCACAGCTCGAGGATTGTTGCGGGCCACAACCTATATACAAACATGTTTGCTTAAATATATTCCATATTTTAGTTTTTGCAGCGCATCTTACTATCTGTCTGGACTATACACATTTTAATTACCCTATAGGTTAAAGAATGAGGAAGATATAGCCTAGATGAAATGTAACCACATTTGAATGAGGGGAATGTGGGAATTCATCTCCACCCTCTGTAAATCCGGCTGTAATTCAAACCCTGACTTCCGCAACACGGGCAAACTATATCAGAATAGCCTGACCTTGTATCCACGATGTGGGTACATACTAACTGTTTTTGCTATGTATTTAAAATCATTAATACATATTTAAAATAGCTTATAGCTTATATTTCTTCAGATGTTTTTGCAGGTTAGCGAAATTGTTGAAGCAGTAGCCTAACCTATCCCTTAAATTATGTGAATAAAAATTCCTACGAACATGTATTTGAAGTGAAAAAAAATTATCTGGTTTTGAAATAATTTTAAGTGTTTTTGGTTATTCATAATTTTGTACACACTAAAATTAAACTCTTAATAATGCGTATATGAATGCAGGCTGGATAGTATAATATAAAAGTATTACAGACAAGCGGGCTGGTCAGATATGTATCGTGGGTCGGATATGGCCCACGGGCCGTTAGTTTGCAAACCCTTCCTTAGAAGATACAAACTTTATTTTGCTGTCAACATTGATAACATTATACATATTATTACTTATTAATGTTAGGTATCGATGAGTGATAACTGCATATCACACGACTTGACGTATGGATATATAAAAATAGATCTAGTAATGTTAGTAACGGTCAGATAAAACGTATCAGTGGTTGCATGGGCTAAGGCGTCACTTTCGCCATTGACTGGACTACTGTGTTGGGTAGATCGGAGTTCGAATCCCAGTCGGCTACGCTGAGAATGATTTTATTTCCTTAATAGTTTCCCACTATCCCTCCAAGCAAATACGAGTAAATCTCCTCTATCTTTCTCACCCTTACCACATTAGTGTCAAAATGAGGATAGCCTGAACGGATAGAAAGATGCGTTGCACAAAAACGATCAGATACATTTTTTTACTGTTTCATACAGAGAGAGCATTGTAATCGAGAACATTTTAAATCTCAAGATTATGATAAATGATCTTGACATTTTATATGCCTATGAACTAAGAGAAAGTGGGTCTTCTATCTTATGCGTCTCTCTCAACCCAAAACTACAGACACCCGAAATGATTTGACGGATTTCATTTGAACCTTATATTTGGTTGTTTAAAGTTTAAACCTCAAGACCAAATTTTGATTTTAATTCTAGTACTTAAATTAAGGATAATTTACTAAATACTAATTTTTGAAAATTTGAAATTTTTCAAAAATTATTTGGTTGATTTTGTTCAAAATATATATCTGAGGGGTGATTTACATGGTAAATATCACTTAATACTTTTTTTTTCGGAGGAAACTCATATAAAGTTTTTTTGAAAATTTTAAGTATTTCGAAAATGAACTCATCGATTTTGTTCAAATTGAGTACCGGTATCTGGGGAGTGTTTTACGTAGACCTAATAAATTAGAATAAATTTTTGATCATTTGAGGTTAGTTTTCAGATAACTAATCTTTGAAAATTTTTACAATATTAAAAATTACCCTATAAATTTTTATCAAAATGATATTTAATATGCTTATCAAAATATTACATATGTTTTTCTAGGGAAAATGTATTTAAGGATTATTTACCTCTAATCAATTTATTGGAAATGTTGTTCCTACTTTTTAAATACAATAGACTATTTGAGAAAGTCTGTACGTTTGTGTCGTGCCAGAATCGTACTCCACCGTAACGGCCTGCCCTCCCCCTCCCACAGAGAGATATTGGCACCGTCCGTTGACCCGTTAAACAAGCAACTACATTGTAACGGCTCTGTTGGGACAACCCCCCTCCCTGTGTGTTGTTATTTTACCCCTCTCAAGTCTTGTAAGAACTCGATTTCCTAAAGCAAATATAAATATAGGAAATATGTTTGAAGTTTGTTGGAAGAAGGCATCCCCCGTGATGCAATGCGACCCTATATCCGGGACAAGAGGGAGGGGATGTGTTCGATTAAGGATGGATCTGATCTAGTTTCTAGCGGAGGAAGGGATTAAGTAGCTTTCTTTTTATAAAGTTTACCCAGAACCTTGATATTATTAGTACATACATACACACTTACATACACACATACATACTTAACATACACACATACATACTTACATACACATACATACGTGTATTTATTATTATCTTTTATTTTAAGAGGTATTTAATGTGCACTTTCTAAATCTACTGATTATATCAGCAAACGATCTATAAACTAATTTAAGTTTAGAACAGACAAAACACTCAGCCCCCTGACGATTAATTTATGACTGTGAAACGGGAGACCCACATTTCGTCAATTACACATTTTTAGACCATGCCGGTAATCGACCCTGGTACTCTTAGCTTATTAAACACGTACACACTACCAATAGAGATAAAGTATCTGTAAATAGAATGTGTAATTATTATTATTATTATTATTATTAAATATGAACTGGTAATCACAAGATCTGAGACTTCAATCTCGCAACTTACTGATTTGCCATTGACGGGGAGGTCGAGTTTCGAATCTCGTCAGTGGGTACCTGGGAAGGTTCTCCACATGTGAGTTTTAACTTTGTTCTTCGTACCCCTCTCCAAGCTAATGCCTGTGCACTTCCTCCAAATTATCTTTTCCCTCCCTACTCCTTAGTTAAATAATTAAATTTATACTTTATACCCATAACTTTAAAAAATAAGCTAAGTGTATTTAAAGTTATCGACGGCTTAATTTAAGAAGTAAGATAATGACTTACTATAAAACTGTCGTTTGAACTCGCCTGGATAGAGGATGTAAAACCTGCGCCAGTGTTATCGTATCGCTATTGAACCCCTGTCGCTTGTCACAAGCCTGCTGCAAGGAGATGGTTAGTATGTACTTGTAGTATAAGATGTCCGGTCTTGGTTGTACGCTTGAGCCAGCCGTGATATAGATTTGAAATATATATTTTATTTTCTCTACATAATTTAATCTATACTCGCTTTCATTTTTTTCTCTTTGGGCCGTATTTACAGTCTATCTTCTCTCGAGAGTCGACCAAGACGAATAACAGCTAGCAGTTTAGGTCGAATGGGAGATTGGCTGACTTCCGAATCTTGACTATCTATGTGGAGCAATATCCTTCACACCCGCACTTTATGTGATACTTTATAGTCAGTCATCGTCACCCGCTTCGGTGGCCGCGTGTTCTAACGCGCTACTCTCGCCGTAGACTAGACTGCCAATGACGGGGAGATCGAGGTTCGTAATCTCGGTCGGGTGTACTGAGGGTGGTTTTTACAAAACGGTTTTCCACTCTCCCTCCACCCAAATTTGGGTACACTTCATTTGAATATAACCTTTCTAATCCCTAAAATTATTAGCGTAGCTAGTACATGAGCGTATAACACGAATAGGTAGTAAGGTGTGGTGTTAAAAATTATAAGCATCGTCAAGAAATGTACTTTTCGTTTGCCCTGAAAGACAGTACTCTTTCCTAGCTTGGTTCCAATATGGCGAAGCTTATTATCAGAAATAAGGTCATAGTATGCTTGGTCTGGGTTAAACGGAGCGTGTACCTACATAATAGCGGTAGCCTGCAATTGAGCCATATCGACCTAACGGGCGCCGTCTATTGGCGAAGACTGTGCCAACTTCTGCGGATAGAGGGGTTCATGTGCTCAGCACAACGAACCCTCCGGACGATTATCTCAGTTTTCTAGATCGGAGCCACTACTTTTTCATTCAAGTAGATCCTCATTTGTCCTCACGAGGCTGATTTGACCTCGTTCCAGACTCACTGAGTCACAGAAATATCTGGAAACGCCAGGAATCGAACCCGGAACCTCTGGATCTGTAGCCACTATACCACTCTTAATGAAATTATTTTATTTTATTATTTCTTTTAATACAAGGGCTATCAACGCCTCAATCAAGGGGGTGCAGAAGGATCTCTAGCGTCAGCGTTGAAAGAAGAAAGTAAAATCACAGTGGAAACCATCCCTCAGTACACGGCCAAGATTAGAACCTCCATCTCCTATCACCGGCATTTCATTCTTCTGTGAGATTAATGCCTTATACTGCGTGACCATTGGTAAGGGTAGAAAATCTATAAATTATACCTTCTCGTAGAAAAATCTAGTTGACACAATATATTGATATTACATTTCTTTTTTTATTACCATGTCTCACTACCTGTTCAGATTATACGCATATATAATAATTATTCTAATGGGGTAAGGATAAGGAAGGTTCAATTAGAGGTAATATACCAGCATTTGCGTGTAAGAAGAGTGGGAAACCATATAGGAGAAACCATCCTCGGTAGATACGGCTGTGATTCGAACCCCAGTCTCCCCATCATTAGCATACCAGTCTTAGCAGGAGAATGACGCCTAAGACCATTCGACCACTGAAGTGGGTATTTTTTCTTCTAAATAAAATCACAAAGTATCTTTAATGTTAGCTGTTAATTTTTTTTTCTGCGCAAACCGTCCGGGATATCTGCATATTTACACTACTCGTGTAGGGATTAAGAGATTCAAATTTAGAGAAAACGTACCCGCATTTACATGGAGGAAGAGTGGGAAACCATTCTAGTAAAAAAAATCCTTAGTACACCCGACCGGGATTCAAACCCCGATCTACATATCACTGTAAATCTATTTAAAGAATGCGAGCACAGATGCGGGTATAAAAAAGAAGACCGTATAATTAGAACAAACCTGGTGCACCCGGTCATAATATAGCCCGTATCCCTGAATCATCCTCTACTCCAGTGGTTCCCAACCTGGGGGAGACGGGAAGTGAAACACTTCTAAGGGGAGCGTGGAACTGTTAGTAAATAACGTTAAAAAATTAACCAAATATTGAAATCAGGTTTTATTTCAATCCCTTATCAAACTAAGATTTTTTTCCTTGTGGTATAGGTAACCTTGCTTACCAGTTATAATAATTTATCTATTAGGAGGTGACCAGCCAAATGTAAGACGCTCGTACGCATGCACATGTTTATTTTCAAGCCCTCAAACCTCTGATTCACCTCTACCCTCCCCTACCCTCCAATTGCGGCCTCATGCAACACCATCGTGTTTTACAATCTGACTCTAATAAAAGCTTAACAGCGTTGTCGACTTGAAGCGGAAAGTGATTTACAGTGTGCTCTGTCAAACATCAAACCCAATATTCAAGAAATGATGAAAACAAAACCGTGCAAACCATTACACTAATTTTGTATTCTTTTTTGTAACGTTATGTTGTATTTTTAAATAAAATAAAGAATTGGAAATAAAACAAAACTTTTTAGAGATTATCTGACACCTTATCTCAGACGGTAGCTTGTCTGTCTACTGAGATAAGGGTCTCGGGTTTGATTCCTGTCATAGCCGAAAATTTATAATTGGTGAAATGTGGATTTACCCTTTCACAGTGATGAATCAATGGCTGGGGGCTGGATGTTGTGTCAGTCCTAGCTTTGAGTTAATCTATAAGTCATGTGCTGATATAATCAGTCGCCTAAGAAGTGCACGTTAAATATCTAAAAAAAAAAATTAAAAACCAAACAATTTAAAAATTATTTTATAAAGATTCAAAAAAATTTTTGTTGGAACGCGTGGGGGTCATAGAAATTTGATGACTTACCCAAAGAGGCTTTAGCTGAGAAAATTTGGGAACACTGCTCTACACCATTTAAATACTTATACCCGATATTTTAAGCTGTATGATGATATATTTGGACCACCCACTTCAGTGGCCGAATCGTCTAAGGAGTCACTCTCGTGTTAGACAGGCCTGCTCAAGACGAGGAGATCGGTATTCGAATCTTGGTCTGGTCAACTGAGGGTGGTTTTCCCTAAATCGTTTCCCACTCTCTTTCTACACAAATGCGGGTATATTATCTTAAAAATGCTTCCTTTCTCATCCCTGGGCCCTTATAGTAACTATACTACATGCGTATAACCTGAACAGGTAGTAAGACACGGCGATAACAAAAATAGTTTAGAAAGTGTGCGTTAGTCACTCCAATACATAAAAAAAATATTTAAAAAGTTCTCCCATTTAAGGTGGGACAGAAAAAAGTTAGTTAAGGCTGGTATATTTAACACTTTTAATAACAAAAAACCTTTATTGATCAAAAGTTAAAAAATATTGTGTAAAGAAGATAAGTTTTCTTTAGTTTTCTACACATGATAATATAAACAGTTTTTGGATATCAGTCATGACGGAGCTTATTGGCGTTTTGAAAAGAGGAACCTTTTTAAATGAAGATGTTAAGTTCTGATCTTTTTTCGCGGTTCTTATGCCAAACATTCAATATCTGTGAAACCCGCCTCAGTGGCGTAGTTAGCTAACGCACTAGTTGTGTTGAGCTCGACTGCAGAGGACGAGGAGATCGAGGTTCGAATCTAGGTCGGGTGAACTGGGGGTGGTTTTTCCTAAATGGTTCTCCACTCTCCCTCCACGCAGATGCGGGTTCACTTCCTCTATATTCAACCTTCCCAATTCCTAACCCATTGGCGTAAATAGTACTTAATCGTATAACCCGAATGGGTAGTAAGACGCGGTGCTAAATTAAAAATTAAAAAATATCAGATAATATTACCTTGTTTAGAAAACTAAACTAAACTAAACATATCTAATGAAGCAATATTTTATTTATTTTATCAAAAAATCGTTTTGTTATAAAAAAAATTGCAAAATTATCTATTATTCGTGTCCCCTCCCCACACACACCTTTAACGATGAAAGTAGAGTGAGTTGTGTGGTTGTTGCGCCGAGGTCTGCGTGAGAGGACCGGGGACTTGTTTTGAATGGCTCCTGTATACCATTGGAGGAGAGGGAGGCCGATAAGAACCTCAGTTTTGAAGTATTTGGAAGTCGTGAGATTGCATGGAAGTTAAGAAATAGAGAGGATTGAGAAACTTTTACTTTTTTTTTTAAAGGGACTTTTGATATAATAAATTTCCATGTCTATTTTTTGGAAGGAATATTCTTTGATTAACTTGTGATGTAAAGAACAAACTTTTTGATTTATATTTTTTCAAAGCTGATCAAAAACTCTTATGGTAGTAGTTTCTATATTACTTGGGAAGTTTATATTACTGAAAGGATTTTGGAAAACGAAAGATAAATGTATTTTGATTCTTGTGTAGGCTTATCTATTGGTGAATTCCATAATAAAACTTTGAAAATCAATTTATATTTTAAAATTTCTCAAAGAAATATCAAAATAGCTACAAGTATAATTGTTATGCTAAGTTTGAAAATAAAATTATTTGAATGCCATACTATGACCCTATATGATCACTTTTTGTTGGTGTTTTTTTTAAATAGTATTTAATGCATACTCATAAAAAGGATGAGGGGTAGTTAAATAAACAAACACATATTTTACACTAACTTTCCTTCAAAGCGCCCAACCCTTGTCAGAATCAAAGAATGTATTAAATGTTTAATAAGACGAATGTGTAGGTCTACATTCCAATTTAATATTTCTCCAGTAGAAACAAAGAGTTTAATTTTCTTCACATGATGACCTCACCAGTTGAATTCTTTCAAGGCTGTCCTGGATTTTAATGAAAACTTTTTATCTTCATTTTAAAAGTTTCCTATCTAATGCTGCAATGACGTCATACTTCTTCCATTTTTAATGGATATTTTCTATACTTATGAAATATCATTAACAAAATAGTAAAATGTTCATTTTCAACCGTAAAAAACATGTTTGTATTTTCTCAAAGGTCCTTGCCATTAAAATTGAACTATACACTCCGTCTATCCTGAAAGGTAACAAGCATTCTTACCTTGATGGTCCTGTCTTGAGAGGCTGTACCGTAGTAGAACTATGTAAAGTAAGCTTGATATTGTTCACAGTAAACGAAGGTTACATAGTATTTTAAAATGCCACCTGGAATAGAATTAAATAGGCTCCTGGACATGTGTAGCCAACCTCCTTAACCAATCGATTGCTGTGTGACTGGCTATTCATATTAGTCTCTAAATAAATCAATACATTTAAACATCCCCACCCCAACCTCCCGGTTTTATACATTTTTATTCCTCAACAAATAACAAGATCTACTCACATTATGTTTAGTTGAGTCATCGCAGACATTTCAAAATGTTGAATAATCTACTTTCAAGTCACGTGCTCTTCATTGGTCACGTTTAATAGGGGTATTTTTTTAAAGAATTTTTAGCACCGCGTCTTACTAACCGTTCGGGTTATACGCTTAAGTACTAATTACACTAATGGATTAGGAATAGGGAAGGTTGAATTTAGAGGAAGTGAACCCGCATTTGCGTGTAGGGAGAGTGGAAAACCATTTAGGAAAAACCACCCTCAGTTCACCCGACCGAGATTCGAACCTCGATCTCCCCGTCATCGGCGGTCTAGCTCAACACGACTGGCGCGATAGCTAACTACGCCACCGAGCCGGGTTGTTTAATGGGTAATAATGTCAATTTAGAATGATGTAAGATAAATATAATATAATTTTCTGTCATAGTTAGGCACATTACATGTATTATTTGGATTTTTTTTAAAAACGGTTATTCCCATAGTCAAATAATTATAATGTCTA
Source organism: Timema bartmani (assembly GCA_902151455.1). NCBI lineage: Eukaryota > Metazoa > Arthropoda > Insecta > Phasmatodea > Timematidae > Timema > Timema bartmani. Next base: position 11,690 of record CABFWB010001866.1, on the reverse strand, counting down.
AATTTATTTGTATACAAATAATTTAACACTGTTTTTGTGCTCCCCGTCCTGATAAGCGTTTGGGATATCTACAAATTTACACCAATGATTTAGGGATGATCAAGCTAGAATTTAGATGAACTATAACCTTGGAAGTAGAGTGGGAAATATCAGCTGACCCGATCAGTATTTGAACCTTGACCTTCAGTCCCCGACAAACAAGATAATGCGTTTCCACCTTAACGGGTAATTTAAAACTAAAATCACAGAAAGTGTATTATTGTATAGTAATTACGTTACAATTACTGAAAAACAATCATAAAGTTGTTAATAGGTAGCCTACCTTTTTTTCTAGTACCGCGTCTTTCTCTCTGTTAAGGTTGGACGCATATGTACTAATTACGCTATTGAGTTAGGGATGAGGAATGTTGAATTTAAAGGAAGTGTACCCGAATTTACGTAGAGGAAGAGTGGAAAATCATTTTAGAAAATTCATTATGGAAAAATCAGCCTCAGTATACCCCGACTGAGATACGAACTCCGATCACCTTGCCATCGGAAGTCTAGTCTAACACGAGAGTGATGCCTTAGAGTTTAGACCATTCTTTTCTTTAAAATGTTGAATGTTGTTCTAACTTTCAAAGTTTGTTTACACAACACTTTAAAAAACAAACAAATAAACCTAGTTCTTGGCACAAATATCGATGTCGAATGGAATTAAAAATTAAAATAGACACGAGGTCTGTTCGTTCGGCTGGCTTGTCTTCAAAGTAAGCCAGGACGAAACTTTGCTACAGATTTTATGTTACAGCTTTTAAATAAACAAAATATAGAAACACACTTTTTCCAAAATAAATGATGTGTTGAAAAATGAATTCACCGTAACAAAGGCAACGGGCCAACCAAACACCGTGTGTATTAAGGTCAGTAATGTATCATTGACTCAACATGTGTCCGCTAGATGGCAGAACAATCATTTACCTCTTTTATGTAAAGTTTAGAGTAGAAAACATTTAAGATATTAATTATTTTGAATGCATTCCAATGTAACACCTTGAAGACGATGTTTAAAAAAACTATTTTAACTACGAAAAATAACCTTAATTATGGTTTCTAAAATACTTATAAGTATTTTTTCACGATTCATGATAACAGATAAATACACTGTATAATATGTTTGTTTGTGTGTGGGCTGTGTGTGCATGTACAGCATCTGGGATATTTTAAATGTATAAATTTATATATGTGAATTTGTATGAAATTTGTATTTATGTGTTTCGATATAGGTCTGTTTAGTGTTTATATGTATATATTTGTTTGTATTTATATATTTGTGAATATGTGTATTTGCATGTGTGTATTTTTGTATGTGCACGTATGTATATTTGTATATACACCCGGTCTATGGTAACAGAAGTGGTGATGGCTAGCATAATGTTTTTTTTAATAGCAAACATTTGCTGAAAGTAACTAGTGCCAACCTATCCAGAAATAATCATTGATAATCTAGTATTAGTAAGAAAATAAGAATTATTTCCGAATAGATGGAAACTGGTAACTTTCAGACTATGTTTCTAAGAGAACCTTTTGTTATTTGTCACTTGCCACCTTTCTTACGGTACGGTATGTGTGTATGTATATTTTATTATTAGCACCGCGTCTTACTACCCGTTCGGGTTATACGCACTGTATGTATATTTAAAAGTGTATGTATATATGTGCGTGTGTGTGTGTGTGTGTATATATAGGCGTATCATTAATTAAAGTGTTGTTTTGATCCAAATAGCTCTGCTAATATTGAAATAAAAAAGCTACGGACAGTATTACTATTCGTAGGAACAAATTGAAATGTAAGCGAATGGCCTTAGAGTAGGCCTACTTCTAAAATAGGGGTATCTCTATATGCCTGCCGAGTCTAATTATAGTCATACCAATTCCTCTCATTCCTCCCTCCTTACTTTGCAACTTCTGTCGGATTAAAGAGAATTTAAATAAAGAAAATTATAGACCTACCTTATATCTTCTTGCATTTACACTTGCTCTGACGTTAATTTCTACGTCACATCCCTTTGTTTTGTACTAATGTATTCAAAGAGAACCCTATGTTCCCTTTTCTTTTGAAAAAGCATTTTTTTTTCTGTGGGGGCGCTGTGAGGAGGGATAGAAGAGGTAGGAGGAGAAAAGATCTGTTCATTTTGTTAGTCAAAACATGGAACGGGTAAGAGTGAATGTGAATATTTCACTTAATACGCTATCTCGCTTCTAGCTTGTGTTTTCTTGTGGAATGAAACTTTCATTACCTCTTAATTAATTCATTTTGCCCCGTGACGAGGGGGTAGAGTAAGTTGGGTTCATGTTCATGGGCTGTAATGCTCTCCTCAGCCGGAACCTATTGTTTTGTCACGGTAAGTTAACGATACCGTCTTCTCTCAATTATTATTGTTCCTCTTCTGATTGCTGTCCTTATTTCAAGCATACGGGCCTTTCTAGAACTAGAATGATCTGAATATTAAGGTAAAACATTCCTCACATTCAACGTAAGAGAATATAGCCAGACAACTTAGCTCACTCAGTAGCGTGCCTTCCTCTTGAGATCAGGGTCCAGGCTTCGATACCCACCATGGCTGGAGAAAAAATTAATTGGTGAAATGTGTTTTTTTCCCTTTCACAGTTATCAGGATTGGGGCTGGATGTTGTGTCTGTTCTAGATGTAAGTTAGTTAATAGCTCATGTGTTAATATAATCAGTCGGTTTAGAAAGTGCACGTTAAACACTTTAAGGTGGGAATGTAGGGAACGCGAGCTAAGATTAGAATTTTTAGCGTTTTTTGCTAAAATAAATCCAATATTTCTCCATTAGAAACATAAAGTTTAATTTTCTTCGCATGATGACTTCAACAGTTGAATATATTTCAAGGCTGTCCTCGGATTTTAATGAAAACTTTTTATCTTCATTTTAAAAGTTTCCTATCTAATGCTGCAATATTCTTGACAGATCCCCCCCACCTTAGTGTTATTCACGGCTTAAACTACGAAGTCAGATATAGGGAGTTTTTTAGAGGAAATGCACCTGCATTAGCTTGGTGAGAAGCTGATAAAACCACAGTGATACATCATAAGTGTAAAACAACCTCCAGTTCACACCCGGCTGAAATTGGAAACCTCGACAATTCAGTCTGTTTTGTATTTGACACCTTAAACCGTGTGGTCATAAGGGCGGGTACATATAAAGAATAAAATAGCACATTTTAGGATGGGGTTAGTGTTTGTTGTATATTCTATAAGTATATGTATGATTGATATGTGATATTTAATAAAGTGTTACTTATAAACAAACAAACAAACTAACTTAACTTTTCCGAATCCTAGTAAATACTTGAATATACTCTTGATCATATTCTCAGCCACTTCCGTACTTTCTACCTCACTCGTGGAACTCTCCACTCACCCAGCGTCAGAAAACATTTGGACAAACCTTTCACCTCCGACATCCAATCGTACCAAAATATCGACCACTTCAAACGGCTATATTCCGATCGTATGCGATTTCACTGCCGATTTCTCAACGAATAGAAACTCTAGAAGAAACTTCTCACCATCTGGTTCATCGTCCTGACCCTCAATCCTTCTTAGAGGAAACCTATGAGATCTGCAGGGGCTCAAATTAGAAACTCTAGAAGAAACTTCTCACCATCTGGTTCATCGTCCTGACCCTCAATCCTTCTTAGAGGAAACCTATGAGATCTGCAGGGGCTCAAATTAGAAACTCTAGAAGAAACTTCTCACCATCTGGTTCATCGTCCTGACCCTCAATCCTTCTTAGAGGAAACCTATG